>VRMD01003267.1:0-11295 GCA_009872375.1 Sminthurides bifidus | reverse complement strand
CATGGTTTGTACGGGATTTTATTGAAAATTATGCGGAAGCATCAAATGAAATAGGCTCTACAACTAACATAGATTTGTGATTAGGTTGTTGTAGGAAACATGGGAGGGTTCATGTCTTACGCCTTGTGTGTAATGCGATGCTTCTCCGTAGCAGGCCTGATGATTGTTTTGGGGAAAGGATGCCCGGAGGAAGCGGAATAATGTGAGAAAGGGAGACGGGGAATCAAGGAATAATTACACAAAGCCGCATTCACCGAGTCGCCAAAGCAAACTGTTATCTCGGAAAATCCCTTTGCAGCACAAATGAAAGAATGGCCGTGAAGGAACCCCATTGTCATTCCGGCGTTCCTGTCATGCTGCTAAAAAGATGCTTGGAGCTGAGAGTTTCCCTGAGTAAATTTCCAACGTGCCAGAAAACAAGACAATTACTTCATTTATAATTTAACCTAAAAGCCAAAAAAATCATCTACTCAGCTGACGGTACAACATTAACCAAATCAAATTGAGGCCTTAGCTTAGAGTAACGGTCGTTACTTTGCTGCTCATAGCGAGTCCTTGCAATATTTAAACCTCTAGTAACAGCGTTTTGAGGCTGACAGGAGCATGATTCCGTTTCAATGAAATTTAATTGTCATTTCACCATTTGTGCGAAATCTGCCCACAAATGAGATACTGAGACAAAATATGTATACATCGTGTCAGCGTCAGTGGCTTCTAAATCCTTATATTGTGGGCTGAAATGACCTATTCTTTTAGACAAGAAAGACAGGAGTACAACTGCAAAAACAAGATGCATGCGCAAAGAAAATTATAAATCGAAAACATAAGTCTTTACGCGGTCTAAGCACAAGCTCCAGATTTTCTCCATACCTTTCCTCACGTTAATATCTTGCGTGAAGATTGTTCAAAAAAATTGCCTGCTCCTTTAGACTCGCTCAAATTGATCTGTGATGTTCATCCCGAACCTTGAACTTAATGGGAAAGAAAGCTATTAAACAGAGGAGGATTAAGAAAAGGCAAGGTGCATGTGAGAGATGGGATAGGAATGTTGATGTCTTATGAGCCCGGCTCAAATGAGGAAGCTCTTACGTTCGAGATTCTGCGAAACTTGAACTCTTTTCTTTGTCGTTCCTCGGGAAGGATATTGGCAATGCTGTTGCGCCTAAATTGAAAAGACTCAATGGAACGGAAATGGAGGCTAGACCTGACTCTTGTCTTCCACAAAGAGAACGCCTGGCTTTGCTTTCTTCGGTGAATGGCGCAGAAGAGGCATGAACCGATGACAAGCTCCGGTGCTTTATGGTCAGAGGGTACAACAACTTCTTTTACTCTTTTCCGCCAGGTGCTTTCCCTCTTTTAAGGAACAACAATTTATGGTAAAAATCCAGTAGCTCAGATTCTACTCTGTGGTAACACCAGCACTGTGGTGGTTGCCATATGAATTTTAAAAGCCATGTTAAAAAATTTCAGCCATCCAAGTTCCGAACATTTTCTTTGTGTCTGTTCCCACAGAGGCATTGGGACACTCGAAGAGCATACCATATCGAAAGCATGCTTGAACATGCGATAGAAGCATTATTTTCCACTTTGTTCTTGTGTAGAACTAAAAAGGTTCTGTGTACATCTAAAAGAATGAATGCATGAAGGCTGAAGATTAAAAGCAGTGCTTTGACGACCCACGATCTGCGACTCATGTTTAAGGCAACGCAAAAATCGAGGAGCTACAGCATCTGCTTGAAACTAGCCATTTTTAATGTTGATACTGTAGGCAGCGGTGAATAGGTAAAACTTTTGTAATTAGTGATTTTATGATCAGACATGATGAACCGCTTGTCAAAAATTGCTGATTGATCTCGGACAGCGTAATTTAGACGGGCAGAACATCTTGAAGATACGGCATGAAAAGCATAATCAGTTAATGAGCCTCCTGCCATAATTCGGGTCACCCTCACAGAAAATGGAGCGACTACCTTGGACTGAATCAGAAGCCAATTCAAAATCCAATATTTGAATAGAAAATTACATTCTAAGTCGAGAGCAATGGCTGACAGCTGTCTGTGACATGAACGGGTGAAAGTTAATTTGATCGAAAAATCTTGGACGAAAGAGGAGAAAATTCCTAACCGACGAAGGAGAAGGTGGTAGAAAGAGAAAGTAGATGATATATGGGGAGCTGGAATTAGTCAAGTTTGTGATACCTTAGGTATGCCGTAGGGAACAACGGGTTAAGTGCATAAGGGATGTCGGCGATAGTGCCGCTGTGACGACGGGATTGTGGCAGTCGTGCGAGCCGAGACAAGTTTATCGTATACTGCATCTGGTGGAAAGGAGTGGTCGACGGGGTGGTTTGCACTCATTAGTTTATGCAAATTGCTACCTTTCTGTTCCATCTAATCACGGATTGTATCAAGCTAATTACGCCTTGCTTTCGTCCAGGAGGTGTGTTACAGCAACTGCGAGGAAAATGGCCAAGAAATTGAGAACAATGGGGTAGCGACTCGAGGGAAAGTTAGAGCTGATGGTGTCAAGACATGGTGAAAGAGAACCGCGGAGATTAATAATCAGCATGTGGTGGATGAAGGCTGAGGCTGCTGCATTTGTTTAGCAAGACTGGCAGGATTTGGTGCCGGCAAAGCATCCGGATTAAGAAGTTGAAAAGACGAGTTTGCGACACATTTTCCTGAAACCAGAGCTGCAATGCCGTTTCGCCAACTTTGTACAGTGCCAAGGCTGAGGGTGTTGAATTAAACGTGCGAAATGAATTAAAGTCTGTCCAGGGGTCCCTTTCATTCCGCAAACAAGAGCAAGAGCTCCTGGAGTTGAATTTCTGTTGAAATACCATCAAACCCTGAATGCTGTCTGGCCTCCTTGTCTACCAGCATGGGGAAAGATACATATCAACTCTCAAGCCCCTGTGCTCCAAGTTTTGCAACATGGTAACGTGTACCCACTCAACTTGCGACATGAAGTTAACGAGAGCTTAATCCCTACATAGCAACTCGGTAGTTTCTGGTTAGCAAGATCCAGCCCTGGTACAATCCAACAATAAAGGTTTGTTTGCGATAAACGAGTTGCGTGTCGATAACTTTCTTGAGGATGAACAACGTGTACGATTCAGCACAAGCAGCTCAACAACGGACACTTATGGCTGTAGTACTTGCACAACTTTTCGTTAACGGCCATCCAAGTTCCGTACAGACCCTGTTATTGCACATCTGCAATGAAGATACAGCCGAAAACTTGTTAGGAAATCAAGATTTGAGAACAATCGGATGGCAATCTCGCGAATCATCCTGGGGGTGCCTGCATAAGCCTTCGTATTTGCTTGATCCGATTGTCAGTGACCTGGGGTAAACTGTGTAAAGGATGAGATGGCAAGGAAGCCTCTAGATCATTCCAGAAACCTAATACTTGCTAGAAAACGTTGTTTCTACTGGATGGGTTCGAAGGAGAACAATCTCGGTGAATATAATGCATAATTGAAGTCACATAACATGCAAAGAGTCTCCTGGTGGCTTGGAACTTACAAAGTTATGATTATTAATTTTTCCAATATTTTGAAAGTTGCTCGTTAGATTGTGAAAATGGATTTTTGTTCTGTTACAGGCATAACGATTTGCCGTGGAATATCAGGAAATTTGTGCATAATCAAATTCAAGATTTCAATTTTTCATCAGACCTACGCCAAGTGGAACCTTGGTCTCGCAGTACTTGGTCGCATACGGATTTGCTTCGTCTCCAGCGTGGAATGGTGGGATGCCAGGTAAGATTTTCGAGTAATGTTTTCAACTCTATAGTCTGGTTTCTGTTCTTGTTAGTTTGCGAAGCAATTTTTCAAGATTCTTTCCCCGGGAAAGTTTCCAGTGGGGGCGGGAGCAGGAAATGTTCCCGCACACAGGCGTGTGGCAAAGTGTCAAACTCTGCGATAAGATTGTGGGGGATGGAATGCGGGAGATGAAGGAGCGTATCAATCAACTTAATGTGGTCTACTAAACTTGATGTGGATACTGTAAATCTAAGCAGTTCCCCATTTTGTATGTGACAACCGATGACGGTCTCTGATTCCTATAGTGATTTCTGCAAAGATTTCTGCCTGTCTCACTCTTGAAACTTTGCTCTACTTTTCCCATTTCCAAATACTTGTGAACGTTAAATCTTCGAGTAGTCAATCTGTGCAACTTGATGAAGGCATCAAGACAGCAAATTCTGCACGCTCAAGTCCATGTCATTCTCACAACGAAGGTTGATGGGAAAGGCACAATACTAATGCATATCTTTCTTAAATTCTAGCTTTGGTCAGCTTATGTTCCATGCGGTGCTCAATACTTAGACGCAGTGCAGTTGACCTTAGAGCAAATCGACGTCATACGCCGTCTCACGGAGAAATACTCTCATGCCTTAGAATGGGTGACGGATTCAAGAGGTAAGTTGAAGCGCGTTGCATTTTTCAAATTCTGAGAATGACCCATACCCTTTGCTGTTATGGTGCAACCTCTCAAAGAAGCAAGGTGGAGAGAAGCCTGGTCCAACAAATAATGGCGTCAATGCTCACAAGTGTGTTTCCCCTATCTTTCTGTGTCAGAAGGGCGGATCAGCCTCAATGTTTTGGATATTCGCGGCTGTTCTCAGAATTGCCACCGCAGCGAACGAAGGTGAAGATGTGTCATTTGAAGGCAGTCTAAAGTGAAGCTGAGATAGGGTGGAAGAAAAAGTGGACGGGGAAGTAACCAGAGTTACGAACTCCCGATTCCACTAAAGACAGCCAGACAGATAGTATCGAAGAAAGAAACATAGTTGTCGACATAAAAACAAGAAATGCGAAAAAGAAATGCAAAACTGCTGGAACACGGAGAAGGATGAGGTAATATGGGTCTCCTGGAGCGGGAGCACCACTATACGTTCGAGTGCACGTACGTGGTGAATCCACTGGCTATAAATTAAAATGTCAAGGGGAAGCTGCGGATGAGACGGGGAGAATACAAATCGCTTTCAGTGGACGACGGATGCGATAGCAAGGCTGGAGAACTTAAGGGAAATACGAAATGCAACTGTTGTAAAGGAGAAGGATTGTTTGAGTCTCAACTTGTGGACTTAAATCGCAATGGAAATGGGCGGAGAAAAAAGCTGAAGAAGCGATATAACGGCCTGCTAAATATTTTAAGGTCAAATGGAGCTGGAGTGGTCCTTGGCTTGGAGAAACGTATTTTTGCAGACAGACTAGCTGCTGGAAGATGGAGAACTAGCTGGAGTGAGATCGTAGAATACAATAGACAATCGAAAAGTGACAAGACGAGTAGAATAATAGGAAAAGTTTTCGACGGAAAGCACGTTCAGAGTTACAGAACAATTTCAACTCCATGTGTAGAAAAATACGAGGACAACAATTCGTTTATACCCCCGCCGTACAGTTGAGTACTGATCCTGAAATACAGAAACACGTCAGTCAAGAAACCGGAATCCATCTTGCTCTTCAATTGGTTTACACAGATAGCAGGATAGATAAAGTAGGAGTTGGCAAAGGAACGTTGTTAGAGCTTACAATTGCCGGCCTGGGGTATCTGAGCCATGAGTATTTTCCTCCCAAATCTAAAAGGCTGGGGGCAAGTTTGATAAATGGTTGTATCCATGGAACAATTGGAAATTAAACCTTTACTTCAAAAGCATGAGGTATCGGCCTTGATTCAAGTTTAGCATGGCTGAATTTCGCTTCAGCATATGTACAAATACAAGTATTTATACTTGGAATGGTACGTCGTCATTATTACCAGCATCCTCTCCCGGGGCAGTATTTAACGTATAGATTTCAGTGTAATCATATGACTATTTCAAATTTTACTGCCAAACTTATTGAAACTGCGTTTAATACGCTGGACACTGGGCGCAGATGTAAATGGCCTTTGTAAAAGGTTCTCCCTATTCTAGTAAAAACCTTAAGGGGTTTTACCTCGTCAAGTTCCATAGACAGCTATAGGATTGAGGTACATGAGCTGCAGAGGTTGTAGTACATTCTATGAATACTTTGCACAAAGGATATAACAAGTCAAAAGTGGTCTGCAAGACCGCTAGTCTGTTATAGCTCTGGGTAACCTAGCCGATGAAGAAAGGAGAAAATTAGAAGAAAGTTGCAGGGAAGCAGGAGAAAGGACGGAAAGTGACTGATAGTACCAGGGCGGAAACTACATGAAATGCAGAGGAAGCGTGAAGACAGGCTCGAATCCAGGGAGGAGAAAGCTGTGAAAGTTAGCTTAGACCGGTAACAGTTTTTCATTTACAGTGAGCATCGATCAATCTGTCCATCGTGATTGAATTATCGTGGGCTGACTCGATAAACCACAGGATAGGTTCCGCATGAGTTGCGGGAATGCAATTACTTTTGTGTTCCATTTTGCAAAAGAATTGAATAATATTCTAACCGGTAGAGCGCCACGCTTGGAAACATCTGCGCGGTGCCGCAAATTTCCTCCGTTTAATTCATCCATCTTTCGAAAAACTTTCTTTCCGAGGTAACCTTTTCAACTCCTTTCTTGTCCGCGGAGCAGATATACCAGAGACATTTCTTCTGGCAGTTCAAATTCAACTCATTCAAAGTGTAGATGTCTCATCAGGCAGTAAATTTATCTAACCTTCTTAATGTCATTAAAGGCGAGTTGAAATTGTCCACATGCTTGTTCCACGTGTAGCAATGTTGCTACAAAATAATGAAGGAGCTCAAAACCATCTTCGACAAGTATCTGGACACAATGACATGACCCTGTCACACCCGATGTTGGTCTCGACCAAGTGAAAACTTACTGCAGCCCGCCTCAGAGCCGTAAGTACCGCAGGGATCCGACCGCAAGCATGAGGGAAATCATCTCAAGTGAAAGTAAATCATGTCAGGAAATGCGCTGAATCTGGAGAAACAAACCGCAATTTCGTTTTCTGAACAGCTCGGTAAACAAAGATAAACCTTACCATAAAATTATTTGCTGTCTTGCGGAATTAAACAAAGACTGCCGTCGCTCCCTCAAACAAAAAATATACGTTTGTGTCAACGTAAGATGCAGCGTGTCTAAGTAATGTTTGTCGGAGGAAATGCTCTTCAAACTATTTACTCAGCTAGCAAATAAAAGACGCCAGCGCCCTTCCCTGCCAAATCTCGAAACGTCTCAAAGGCAGCATCATAGCTCCGTCTTCATCTTCTGTATCACTTCTACCATCACTCTGAATTTTGTTTGTGTATCCATCATGATTAGGAACATCATTTGACATGGCACATTTCCCTTGTAGTTTCCGTGTCACGCACTTCATGTAACTGCACCACGTTGAAATCAGAGTGACTATGGAGATGTAGCTGTGGATTGTCAATCCGACATGATGAATCAAAATTTGCGAGACAAATTTCAAACTCAATGTGCTCCAAAACAGCTAATGCACCTTGTGGAGCGAGGCTCGTTGGAAATGACCCGCAAACCATTACCCCTCATCAGTGCTTTTGGGCCTCTTACAATGAGTGAGTTTTAATTCATTATGTACGTCTGGGCTAAGCCGTGCTGTAATGTGTGAAAGTTTTGGCACTCTGACCGAAATCACGTTGGACTGGACAGTGGCGAAAAGTTTCTTTTTTAAGGTCTTTCGTCCGTCCACCGAAACTTGTACGTCTAGGCTAAGCCGTGCTGTAATGTGTGAAAGTTTTGGCACTCTGACCGAAATCACGTTGGACTGGACAGTGGCGAAAAGTTTCTTTTTTAAGGTCTTTCGTCCGTCCACCGAAACCGCGTTCAAGTTCCGGTTTAGTTTTGAGAGCGATAGCTGCAAATCAGCCAAACTTTTTACCAAGGCATGGAGTTGGGTGGGTAATTAACGAGCCACTTTCCCATTAGTCTGAATCACACCTCCATTAAATTCGGCCCTTGGTTTATGACATTGGAGGCTGGGGAGGAAGCGTGTGAGGGCAAGTAGTTGTGGAAATAGCTTTCCCTTTGTGGTTTTCAGCATCACGCTGAGATGGCTATTTTATCGCACCATTCACTTTGTTTTTTATCTGCTGAAAAACATCAGCCTGTCCAAACCAGACATGGTCAGGCACTGGTTCTCATCTTCAAAGGATTCCGGTCAAATAAATGCAGAAACCCATGCCATGGTTGTAGAATTATTTCATCGCCTTGGAGCAGTGCAAGAAATAATTGTGAAAATTCCCCATCAACCATATAGTTTCCCAGTTCTGATTCAATCAAACGGCTCCTTTTGATCAATCCATTTCACGGACCCTTCCTCTTGTGGAATAATCCCGAGTTGAAAATTCCTCCTGGCTTCCAACTTCCGCCCATTAGGCCTCCGAGCAAGTATAGGCTTTCATTTGAAAAGCCACTATGGAATCCTTCTCTTTTCCATCATCGGTAAATCCTACTTGGCAGCCGCTTTCGCCCATTCCAAGTCCCCACATCCATTAGCTCTTTTCGCATGCATCTCTCACAGCTCAGGAGGAACGCATTGGGCTAATCAATTTGCGGTAAGACTCGAGCTATCAAGAATTCTGCCATACCAATGCACTGGCTCTCGTCTCACCTCATCCTCACAATGGATCAAGTAGTGGTAGAAGTAATACTTTCCTAAATCACTTAACGGCTTACGGGAATCTGAATTCCGCTTCACTTATTAGCATAGGCTGTATCTTCCACACATTCTGCCCTAATCCTTTAGTGCCTTGCCTTTTTTATGGTAACTAAACGAACCAGGGTGGTTCGATTGTAGCAACAGGAAACATGCCATAGGACAATTTTTCTTGCTAGTCCGCCACCTTTCTATTCTACACTAGTGCTTAATCAAGGGTGTTAATGGCGCATAAATCCATAAAATCCTCATTCACCAAGGAAAAATCCAGCGACAAAACGAGCTTCTCATACAAATCGGCAGCCTTTATTCACGAATAAAGCATTGTGGTAGTAGATCAAAGTAAAAGCTGTAATTAGTCCCACTCGACATAATTATCGTACGCCAGCCTGCTAATTAAACAGAACCAATAATCATTCCCACCTTTGGGAATGGCTTGAAAATTACACTTCATAACCGATCGTGGTGGTAACATTTGTTGAGGAAACAACTGGTCCAAAGCGTTGGTGAGAGCCGCATCAGCCCTTGAATCATTCCTGTGAGAATGGGTAAGAGAAATTAACTCAACCTAATTCTACAATCCAGGAAGAGAAGAACTATCTATAAAATCAAAATTGCTCTTCTTTCTCCAAATGGACTGCCTGATGCTAAAAGTTCCAGTTCTTGTTAAAAAGAATACGTAGTTTCTAGTTTCAACTGCAAGATTATATGCACATTGCAAGTAAGAAGATAGAAGTACGACATCATTTTAATGGAAGTTGACATGGTAATTTAACTCTTGTTCAGTCATTGCACATGGTGGATGATTGGCTTCATGGTAAAGTAATTAGGATGCATCCTGGTTTTCAGTGCAATTTGTCAAATACAGTACAGGTGACATGAACAGAAGTTGAGACGGAAAAGTGCGGTGTGAAATATCCTGTGGTCAGTGAACATTGTGAGAGCTTTATGCTGACGAGTTACCGGGCTTACGGAAACGGTGGCACGGCATGACAGACATGTGTGGTTAAGTGGGTTGTGATGAGGGACGTGCTGTTGTAACTGTGGAGGCATGCGGATACAGCTATTCTCTTTCCCGTCATTCTTGACAAGAGGAAAGCGTCCAGATTGTTCGCTAAATCAAGCAGAGAAAGTGGAAACAGCTTGGCGAAACCGTTCGACCAAGTGTGAGGGCTGCCATGAGGCTGCCCGTAGCAATTCTGTGAGAGAGTGTACAGCGTTGCAAAAGAGCGCAAGTGAGATTGATAGCATAAAGTACGTGTAATAAATACCTCTCGCTGTTACAGGAATCGAGGATGCTCATCGAAACGGAAAAATTGCCAGTATGGTAGGCGTGGAGGGTGGCTCATTCTCTTGGAAATAGTATCGCCGTATTGAGAATGTTTTACAACCTCGGAGCTCGTTACCTGACACTCACGCACAGTTGCAATACGCCATGGTAAGTGCCACCAACTTTTGTCTGTGGTTAATAGATCGTTATGATTTTAATTTTAAAATAATTATCTCCTCCCTGCCGTCATGGCAACTTACCTTTTCACAAATCCTGTCACCATGTCGACATGGAAAAGTTCAGTAATTGCGTAGCTAGTCGCAACACGCATTGAATATTTCTCACATTCCATGTGAAGTATTTCGAGGAAATTTCAGTTCAGAGGGAAAGTATGAGCAGAACTATGTAAATATGCTCTCAGATTGGGATTCCCTTCGTGGTGCAAGTTTATTTGTGGAGCTACGATAAGGCTGGAGGAATTGTCAAAGCATGTGTAACGCGCGTGTGTGTGTGTGTCTGTGTGTACGTAAAGTGCAGAAAATGGATAAAAGAGGAAAACATTGCATTATTTTACTTCTCATGCCGTACTTACCCTCAGAACATAAATCAAGGAGAGGTGAAAGTCTTTTCTAGTGCTTTCACTTTTTCAAGTGAGTGTGTAACTTTGGCTATTTTACAAGCACCTTTCACCAGCCCCTCACTCATAACATCTCATGCTCCAGCCGTAGCAAGGTTGGCGAAAAAGTTTTCACCACATCACTTCATGCTACAGAAATCATCATTTTCACGATTTTTTATCCCACTTATGTGTCTTCGACTTCAACCAGCCCAAACTTTTGGGCAGAGAGTCCATGCTGTCAAATAAATCATTGCTTGGAGCATCCCTCCCTGAGTACTCACATACTTGGGAATTAGTCACTCAACAACAATCCAGAGGCTATTCTTAAAAAACATCCTTACCTCGTTCTTGTCCACGAGATATCGTGCCGCACATGCTATGTGAAAGCTAGCTGTACACACTTGGACTAGTAGTTCAAGTTACGTTTGCTACGGCTTAAACCGCGTTACAGTTCCAGAGAGCATCAGGGTAGTTTTTTGATAGGGGAGAACTGCCCTTGTTAACCAAGAAAAGTATATTTTTCCCCTAGAAATCATTTTGAGTTGTACCGAGCTCTAACATGTTTGTGCTGACGTTATAAATAAAGTATAATCCCTATCGTGCAATGGGCGATAAAAAAACGAACTTTTTGCCATTCGATGGAATTTGTCTAACCCTAGTAATTTTGTTTTAATTATCAGATCATAATTTTTTTGACCAAGTTTATTCTGATACATGAGTTTTCATAATCCAATTCGGCAAGAGTTGAAATGTAGATGTCTGGGAAGATTTGGATTGGGTGGGGGGTGCTCGATGTTGGTCTCGCAAATTGAGT
>VRMD01003266.1:0-11298 GCA_009872375.1 Sminthurides bifidus | reverse complement strand
TGGTCTTGTCATTTGAAATATCCTTTCATCCGTCACCTTTGTCCTTCTGCCAAAAGTACAGAAGCAATTAAACAATTAACGAGTTGCAATGGCAAAAAGCCGTCTCTCAGCAAAGTCAGCATTGCATTACATGCTATTTCACCCTCCAATTCTCCTGTCTACCTTCACGCTTTGGAACAACAAACGTACGTTGTATTAGAGAATGCTCGTTTCATTCCGTAACCATGGTGTAACTCATCACATAAGAGCGTATAAGAATGTGAGCGCTGACTTAACGTTTTTTACACTTCCCGGCATCTGACTTTATTTTCCTCTCAAGATCATCAGTTGACAAAAACTTCCTTATTTTAAGGTATTTCTTTCTTCATTCCTTTCTCTCTCCCTTCCCTTTTCGCCTCTTTAAAAGTACACTCTTAAGCACTCTCTGAACTTCACGTACGCGAAAAATAACCGGTATAATTTTCACCTATTACATGAACGTAAACAGCCCGGATCCTTAGAAAATTCCTGGCACGCATTCTTCCTCTCTTTGCGTACAATACACCTACACGCAACACTTGAGTTCGATAAGATGCTCGGATCCTTAGAAAATTCCTGGCACGCATTCTTCCTCTCTTTGCGTACAATACACCTACACGCAACACTTGAGTTCGATAAGAAGCCGAGTGACGTTTCTCTCCGTTCAACAAACTTATTGTGAACGGGATCCTCGACGTTGTGTCAACGCACTTTCTGTTTCCAGTCTGGCATATTTGATTGTAAATCACTGCCGGAATCAGATTCCCAGTCTGATTTCGTAGTCAAATTGCCCTGCTAAACTGTTTCCAAGCGCCGTTATGCGCAATTGTAATTCTGACCTTTCCATTAGCACCTTTGAAGCCGCAACTCCTACCTCCCCTCGCTCCAATAAGTCGTTTTTGAGATTCAAACCGCAAAGACTGCAATTCAGCCCCTTGTTGGCACTCCACCAACATGATCTCAGCAGTCAGCATGGGATTGAACTTCTAACATGAGGGAAATACTGTCTGTCATACAGCGACAATCTAGAATGAACCATCCTCTCCGTCAATTGCTCCGAAGATCTTTATCCGCTCAGTACCAGGCGTAATTTTGAGGGTGATAATAATTCTACAGTTGATAACCCTCGTTACATTCTCGTCGAATCATGATGCTGAAGAACATGAACCACGTTCGATTTTACAGGATGGCTGGTTCATATCTTATCTTAAGAATGTTTAACACGTCGTTAAAATATTCTTATCACTTATTACAGTACTGGCAATCAATCAACAAGTGCAGCTCTAGCCATCCCGCCCATCAAAGTTCAATGTTTCTATTTCCTAAACCTTCGGATAACCCGCCAATAACCATTCATATACTTGTGACCCTGTAGAATTATTACAGTTGCATGTGCTGCAATGCTCCAGAGTCTTGTCTTCAAACCTTACGTGTTGCCATGGTAAATGTTCGCAGGCACATTGCTCGCACGGCACGTTGCTAGCAAGGCGCATGAGCACCTGCGCGTCAGTTAATTAGTTCTGTGACAGAACCACAGTAAGCTTTTAAACGATCCAGGAAGCACAATTTTGTAAGAATCGCTGTCACAAATCGACTCAGGGAGAAAAATGGTCGTGACACATACATACTTGTGTTGGTGACAAAAAGGAACCAAGTCCCGTTCCTGACCGGTTGTCGAAATGTTGCCGGTAAAATGGTTAATTTTTGCATAATGTAGTGCACCACCTGCGACAAAATTCTTAATGGGTGGAGGAAAATCACCCGAGTCATACGGAACGAACTCCTTCATTCGTTCACTGTTCCGCACTTTTCATCCGTTCCTCCTACGTTTTCAAAGAGCGACAATTCATGCATGCTGATAAAAATGAGAAGCTTAATGCATGTTAACACATTCAGAGCAATTATCCTCTCTGTCTAGGTTTCATCATTTAAAATTTCCATCCTTTTCGTAAGAATTATCTCACCCTCCACACTGAGCTGGCGCAGTGTATACTGCGTGCTAACGGTAACATACTTGCCTTGGCAACGTCATCCCTCTACGCTCGAGCAGTTTGTCAAAAATCTCAGATACGCAGACAATAGCAGAAACAGATGAGTGACTTAAACGTACATCTTTTTCGAGAGGTGTCGTAAACAAGACCATAGGCACCCGGGAGGTAAGATGAATTCGCAAAACTTCCCAGTTTCCTTCTTCCTAGTCCACTGTCTCCCTACTGGAAATGCATCCAAGTCACTGTTTGCGCTCAAAGGAGCTTGTGCCTCATCGTTCTGATGACGATGACAATGATGCAAAAGACGCACTTCAGATCGAGCATGAAAAACCGCTTGCAACGGAAGTACATAAAATATTTTGTATTGCTTCAAAAGTGTTATAATTACCACCTGATTTTTGCCGTAATTTTCAGCACGTGTAGCAATCTGTTTAAGTAAGAAGCGCATGTATATCGAATAAAGTTTGCAACCTCTTGTTCCGACAGCATTTCACTGCAAATGCAAACGAATACAATTGCATGACCTGCTCGATGCATTATTAATTCCCCATCTTTTGGGTTTCTAGACTTTGTGTCTCTGCACTCTGGTCCATTAGGCCTGGCAATGATCTCGATCTTCTTGGCTAGGGTTCCTCCTTCTCACACTCAACGACTCAACTGGGGCTACTCTCATAAGCACATTAGCTGTAAGTTTTACTGCCAGACAGACAATGCAATGCGGTGTGGTCCATTGTGTGGTGTGGCTGCATATGAAGACGGTCGGTGGTTGCCCGGCACAAGTTGCCAAAACCATTTCTCACACAGGTCATAGACACGCAGCATGTGTAATTCGCCAAGGTAGCGCACCGCACACTGCTTGAGTCACTGCGCTGAACAAGTGCAGCAGTTAGCTGGGAGCACGGCAGGACATTTTAATACAGATTTATTTGTGAATTACATGTTGGAAGCTCGTGATTATTTTTTGATGACAGCACTGCATTAAAAAAGATTGCCCACGATTTGCCACTGGCGAAAATTGTCTGCAGTCGTTTAATTTTCTCTCTCTCCCTTCCTTGTCCAGCTAACTTGTTTGCGTCTCGATCTTGGCTCGTTCGTGGCTTGCATCCACGAGGAGTGCAGTACAGCCGAAAGACACGGTGATTTCTCCTCGCTTGCATTTGTTTTCTTTTCCTAATGCTTCACATTAACACGGAGAGCTTTTAGTTATTTTTTAATCCGCGCTGGAATTACTTGTACCTTCTCCTTTTTTGCCTTCTCCCGTGCTGATACTTTTCCTGCTCATATTTTACCATCATCTCATCTCTCTCATACATCATCCCGGCTCCCTGCTCCTTTCGCCTCTTCGGGAGTATCAAAGCTGGGGCTATTCAAAGGAGATTCTGTGTGCGTGGTAATTAGGCCCTATTGTCCGTCAAATTGCAGGAATTACATTCATGAATTACAGTCCGAGATTACATAGCGGCCCGAGGAAAACTAGTTAGTCGCTCGTCTCGGATCAACAGGTCCACATGTGGAGCACAGGGTAGTTTACTCTAGGCCTCAAACGCATACAGGACGAGCTCTTGTCCGTATCAGTTTCGGACACAGCCTCTCCGAACCTTCTGCGAACCCTTTCATAATGTAACTCATACTTGCATCCTACAAGCTCCGACTTACCACCGTCGTAAAAGCAAACATTTTCAACGAAAAAACGTAAACACACATTTCCTCACAGTACCTTCGCCTTTTTACGATTCCCAAAAAATCCAACGAGTCCTCTTATAGCCACAGGGCTCGCTTGAGTAAAAGGAAGCTTATGGCGTAAAAATACAACGACGCTCACTCAGCATTCCCTCAAGCCGTTAAACGTTTCTTCCAGCAGAATTAAATGGGCATGCAAAACTCGTCTTCTTTCTCATTACCTTTCCCGATCTTTAATTTTTCCAACCCTTTCATCTCATCTTCTTAACGGAGTTCGGAGTCTTCACTTTGAGTAGCCTAAGCATACGACAGCTAAGCTCGAGAGTATCAATGTCCAACGCAGCAACCCAGTAATCCTGATATTCAAGGTACTTACTTTCATTTTCAAGTATTGTTATTGTCCCTTAATACGGCACTCCCTCTGCCTAATTTCTCGAAGGATTGTAGGATTCACCGATTCCCACACATAACCAGAGCATCATCTTGGCGCAAAAAACTTCCAATTAGCCCAGCGAAGGTGAAGTCCAATTCCTTGCGAGCAAGCAAGGACCCGTAATTGGTGCTTAGACGTGGTGTGGAAGAAGCCTCTTTGTTGGAAAAATATCCTTGTCTTTACACACTTTCAAATGAATAGCTGAGCTAGTCGTCAAAAATGTGAATTCAACTGGCACGAGTTCGAAAGCCAGCTATCTTATACCAGCTGTACTGAAACAAACACTTTCGCCAATTCACCAGGACAATCCTTGAGACAAACGAGAGTAACAAAGGAATCGATGAAATAATTCCTAGGCATTAGGGTAAATGAGCCCCAATTACTTAAACTTGTTCGCACAAGAAAATCATAGCGTGGAAGAGCTGCCTCCGTTGAAATTGCGGAGGACTCGGATAATAAATTGGCACACGGGCTGAAAATCACAGGATGCGTTTCCCAATGCTTACGTTTCAAGAAGCCGACGAACTAGTTATCTGAATTCATTGAGTAAAAACATTGATACACACTGCTTTTAAGACGGATCAAGTTATCGGCCAGCAATTAAACTTATTACAGTCAAGATCACGAGACAGGCGAGCTGAAAGGCAGTATTTCACTTCCTCTACGATTTCTTTCCAATTTCACAGCCTGACTCGTATACACAGATGGGCAGAAATTCCAAGATCATGTGTAATGTGAACGGCCGTACCGACCACTTTACTTGTCATTCGTGAGACCAGTCATGATCCGTTCCGGCCAATCTATGTAATGCAAACAATTAACGGAAGTACATGCTACCCACCACTTGGAAACGTGAGAAGTCACAATAGTTTTAATTTCTTTTATAATTTTAGCCGCATACACATGTAACATCCGACATCCGCCCATTGCGAAAGCTTTCTGCTTTCAGCTCCAATGAATATGAGACAATCCCTCCTAACATTAGGTGACACTTGCGGAAAATGAATACCATAACGCCGACATACTCTCAGCAGGTATCGCCACCGTCACCTTGCAATAGCTAATAGCAGGTGTGACAGAAGTGAAATTCGGATACTCAGATGATTAATAATGCTCACAAATTAATTCACACCTCGTAAAAAATCACCTAAGATTTTGGCTTCGGGTTAACCTGCACGTGGCAAACGCTCTTCTGCTTGCCAATCACCACCCCCGGAATCTGGCCTCAGCATGTAAACAGCGTTCCCGTTATCCATTAAGACTTTCACTGCGCGTAAGAACAATTCAAATAGGTTGTGAGTTTTTAGCCTACTGCAATTAAACTCACTTGTAATTAGTGGTAATTTCAACTTGAGCCATTTTGGGCACTCAAAGACACAAGTATCCGACTTTCCTTTCGCTGAAAGCGCTAGTCCACTCCTCTCCATCTTGTGACCTGGCGGCTACGCAATACGTTTTGTGGTAGTGATAAGAAGCTAAGTTCTTCCCCGTGCTTGGATGAGTGTTGTAGTTCCAAGACTTGATTATGAATGCAAAATACAATCCTTTAAGGTGACTACATTAACCTTTGCAGGCGTTGTAAATACCAGTGATTACAGTCAGGTCTGCTGTACCCCGACCAATTTACTAACTGCAGCAGATGCAACAATGACCGACCGCCGGATTCACCGCGGGACGGCTATCACAACGTTGAAGGGTTGATTTGATGCAGTCGTATTTAATAATTGCTCACAACAAGTAATCTCTTGCCGCAATTTCATTTCAGCCCTCCCAGCACACACTGCACTGCTCGGGAATTCACTCATCTCGGCATGATCACATGTATTAAAACTTGTCATGGAGACCCCCAACATCTTCATCTTTATACCTCACCTACCTCCTGTTTCCACAGTCACTGTAAGCATATTACCTACGGCGACAATCCCATTTTCTCTGCCAAAGATTTCTCAGACAAGTTAATTTCAAAACTCAAGAACTCCTAGATAGAAGCAACATTGCATTTTGGCCGAGCAACCCTTCTTCAGACTCAGGGCATTGGATTTAAAGCAATTCACTGCATACACACAAGCTACTTTAACTTGAAACTTCTCTACCCGCAAGACAAATGCAGGGATGTCGAAGCAACGAACTCGGTCGTCGTTGCACATTTCTTGCGTGTGCACAGAACTCTGCTCGTGTTTTGTCTGAAAATGTTCCTTTTCTTCATTCCGAACTCAAATCTCGTCACTTTTAAAACAGGAACGCGAATGTATACCCCTGGCAACATATCTTACAGCAAAGCCGCGTTGGTTTTTATTCAAAAGACACGCATGCAACTAACCACCCTGTGTTCAATCGTCACAGCAGAAATCCAAATCCAACTGTCTTCAAGAGACTGACTTGAAACAGAAACAAAGTCCAGGCAAAGGCCTCATCAACAAAAGAAAGGTGCAGTTACCACACCTCCTTCAAAGCCTCCTTCAAATCCCTTCGTTACCTTGACAAAAGCTCCCACTTTCATTCTTTCAGGTCCATGACATACTCCTCGCGAGCAAGCCCTTCCACTTTGCATGCACAATTCGTACAAGTTTACAGTTTCCACCAAGTAATCAATCTGGCAACAATCAATACCGCTAATCAAGATTACGACTCAAGCCGCAAGATCAGAAACGTGGGTGTCAAGGGGTCTCTGCTTTGGTCCTATATGCAATCTAGTGAACTACCTGAGGATTTGGATTACTGGGTTGCCAAAATTACCTGGATTTCGCATAATACAACAAACAAATGCAAAATCTGCCCTCACTTCCGGCAAGCACTGAGTGAGTTAAAGGATGAATGATATGAATTGCGTTCCGCCAGCAAATTGCGATTGTTTATGAAATCGAAAGTACCGTTTTGCATAAGACACCATTATTGTTTATCTGTGGACAAAAGCGTTTGTGTGCAAAATTCTTATGGTTCTGGTTTACCAAACGACGGGTTGGAACTCGCGGATGATTTCTTGGAAAGCATGTTCCTTTTACGTGTAACGCTCTTTGCTCATTACTCCAAACACACGCACACACACATACACTTGGCGGTGAATTGAGAGCGTTAATTGCCGTGACATTGCCGTTTCACAACAGTGGGGCAACAGGTGAACAAGAAGAGGGTTTCCTCGTAGCGAGACAATGGGTGAAAATACCAAGTCTCCCTGTTTGCATTTCCCTCTCTCCGCCTCTTAATGATGATATTAGAAATTGTTCATCCGGTTTCCCCAGCCTTTCAAAGCCTGCTTAGCTGCAGACTCTAGCTCAGTTCGTGTGACTTACATTTAAACGGTTGCTTGAATCAAACGGACGTTCTAGATTTCATTTCTTGTCGTCATATCAACAGCTAGCTTATGCATTTAAATCCATGCTTTGTCGTGAAGTTGCCACAACCACGGATTGTCCCTCCTCAAGTTCTCGCCTATGTACTGCAGTTCATGTTTTCAATTTAATGCAACTGTTCACAAGGTACATGAATAAATTACAACGAGCACGTCATGAGCAAAAGACTTGCGATTGAGCGAACCTTATCTTCGTTTGAGACCTGCGGTAATGAAATCGTTACACTATCGTTGAAATGTCCTTCCCCTGCCAAAGGGCTGCGGTAGTGCACTAACTGAAGGTACGAGACTGAAGACAAGGCTAAGTACGCAAACTAATTCTTGGCGTAATCACGGACGAAAGTTAAAATCAAGAGCTGGTGCACAATTCTCTCCGTAAATGAAGGAACGTAACACGAAAACAAGTAACGAATCAAGTCATTTCCTAATTACGTTTCTGCCTAACAAGAGTGAAAACAGGGAAGGTAGAAGATTGTTCGTTGTTGATAGAAATGTAAATGCACGAGTGCAACTTTCCCTCCACCCTCTCATTATTCATGTCTCTCATCAAAAAGGATTTCATCCGGCCTCTTTTAACATTCTACATTTAATGTAATAGTTACCAGCAACTTTTAGTTCTGCACTGTCGATACCACCTTTTCACGGCTGCGTCAGCGGCATTTTTTGAACAAAATTTGATATTTCTAAGTTTGAAACAAGTATATGACACAACCCTATGTAAAGTACTCCCCATATGAATGATTTTTTTTCACTCTGCTTCTGCAACTTTTAGTTCTGTACTGTCGATACCACCTTTTCACGGCTACGTCAGCGGCATTTTTTGAACAAAATTTGATATTTCTAAGTTTGAAACAAGTATATGACACAACCCTATGTAAAGTACTCCCCATATGAATGATTTTTTTTCACTCTGCTTCAATCTCTCTCGATCTTTCTTATGGCGTAGTACAGTGCAAAATTTTCAATTACGAGCTAATTAGCTCCCGGCACACTTATTTGTGGTTCTACCCACACGGTGAAATTTCGCAAAAGTCTTTGCAGCAATCCCGCAAACGAAAATATTTCATTCGCATATCAATATTTAGATTCCCTCTCACTCCTTAGCGCATAACTTCTCATTATTCTCTCCGTTTATAAGGACGGAGAACAATTTCCATTTCACTCATGTAGTTTCTCAATCAACTTCATCCTTCATCAAACTTGAGCCACCAGCCTCATCCATCACAAAGTCACTCAGGCATCAACGAATCATCGTCCAACGTCAAAACGATTCCCCTCCATTGTATTTTAGCCAACTGTAAATCTAACCATGCATTAACTCTCCTCTTCCATTTGGTACGTTAAACTACAGTATCTCATTCAATAACAAGACACGAGACAGGGAATTTTCCTTTCTCCACATCTAATGAATAAACACAACGCAATCAATTTCCCTTGATACTCATCTAAATTATAGTAATGTCTATCATCAAATCAAACCATCTGTATCCCTCCCTGTACGTGTTTAATTGTATGCAATCGCGTAGGCTCTTGCGTCCCTTCATGGAGCTCTTCCCCCGTTCTGCTTTCTTCTTTTTCCTTGTTTTAGAATTCTGTCCATCTATCTGTCCATCATGTAACCTATCAAATATTAATTACACCCAATACGATGGCGCTCAGCCCACTAATCAACAGTTAGCTGTTGATACCAGTGCCTAATCGTCACGTATTCCCATACTGAACTGGGGCCATTCACGTGCCGCGGCTACTGAACAACCGTAATTCAATTAACGCATTCAATCTTGTAGAGAGAAATCAGCCGTTTAATTATCTCGCATTAGCGGCAATTTCCAATTCCACATGACAGGTGCATCTGCACCACATTTCTTTGCGGAAAATTGACTCACCATATTTGTTTTTTACCGACGCAGAAAGCCACAGCAGCCTACGCTACTTTGAAAAATCTCATTTCGTCTTATTTACGCTAAACATCACGCAGAGCAGTGTTATCAGAAATTATGAGAAATCGCCACTTGAGAGCACATGTGCAGTTACTCCTCTTCCTTTTCTCTTGAAGGACTCATGCCTCATGCAATTCACGCTCAGACTGTGAGTAGTCAAACGTTTTCACGCTTGGCTGCTAAGCACGGAAACATGGAATCTATGAAATACAAAGATAGTTTTCACTCTCATGTCTTGTTGCATTCATGTAGAATTGCTGTATTATCTTTCCACTAATGGCCTCACACACACGCACAAGCATACAGGTAGGTAGTAGGTTGGATTAATTACCTCGATTGTTTCTCTACCTTGTGTTCTGTTTCTAAGAATTCGTCATCGGGTCTTTTGCAACTCTTAAGCAACACCAAAAAGTAAATACTTGACAGCTCTTTTGAATTCCCCTGCAGTGAAATGAGCGTGGTAACTCGAATATACCGTTGCTATGGACCCGAAGAGCTAGGCCCCGGCTCTGATTCCACTCCATTATGTATTCTGCCATGTATTTCCCAAAACTCTGTAATGAATGCACCTTTTTAAAGTACTTGAGCATGAGCAAATCTCTCTAATCAAAGAAAACCACAAGTAGCTGTGCAAATTATCTGTGAATGAGCGTTGTGATGCTCGTACCTTTGGTATATCCGCAAAAGAAAATGATTCTTATGCGAATCGATTTCTGATGAAAAAGGGCCCTTTGATAGTTTTCCTCTCAAACTCCTTTTAGAGGCTACTTGAGTAAGCTGCAGGTGTAACTTCGGAAGGGACTAATAATCGTTTTATTTTCATCAGAACGTCGCCTCCCACTACTATTTTTCCAAAAGTGCAGAACGTTCCTTAACCCACATATGAACTTACTCATGAATTCCAAAGTTTCGAAAACTACAGGTAACAAATCTACCTGTGAGGAGCGAAACGCCAACGTAATTATGAACTTAAAGCAAGAATCTTCTGGTTTACTTTGGTTTTATAGATAAGGCGTTGAGTGCCACGGTCACTAATAAGTAAGCAAAGGGAGAAAGGTGGAGGAACGTGACTTGGGACGACGACGAGTCGTTCTGTTGCTTAATTTTGACTGAAACGGATTTTTTCCAAAGTCCTTTGGCAAATATTTTTGCATAGGGCATTAATATTTGCCAAGGTTTATTTTTGCAGACCCTATTTTAGCTGCAATTACAGAGCCTGTCTGTGGGCACCAGCCCTCAGGAATCCATTATTGGCGTACGAAGGATGCAGCAACACGGTTACAAACATGTCAATACCTCAAGCCCTTGTGTGTTTCCACATTATTATCTTTATCAAACAAGACATTCATCTCCGAGCTTTAGATAACGTTTTCCCTATTTTGTGTCGTTGTAACGGCGAACCATAGGAACAATGCCATATTTAACCTCCTGCTGACATTAGGGAAACGACACACAATTTACAATTGCGCAGCTGATCCTTCCACATCGAACATGCGTACTTTATGCATGGTAAGCTTCAACAAGGTGTTACTTGCCATAAACGTGAAGATTAATAGCAACTGCAGTGTTCGCCGCGACACTGTGACTCAGTTTCTTGGAAGGAAGATAATGCCAAGAATAGATGATCAGTTCATATTTAATCGCCCTTATTTAAATAAAACTTGTGAGAAATTCCCACACCAGCTCAAAAGAAATGGTCACCTGTTGCTGAATCAGCAGATTGAAAGAACGAAAAGGACAACAAGTGTCCGCAACCGCTTGCATGTTATCCGCTCACAGAGGTGCATTTGCACTCCACTGCATTGTATCTCAGGAAATGATCTTCACGCTCCTTCCCACCCGCATTAAGACGACCTGAAGCGTTTACCAAGTGAAGCACTACCAGCG
>VRMD01003265.1:0-11299 GCA_009872375.1 Sminthurides bifidus | reverse complement strand
ACCATAAACCCATCTCACTGTATGGTGCCAATAACGGTGCCGAGAGTATAAATTAAACAAGTTTTCGTCCTCTGCATGCCACAAGCTTCTACTAGAATTTTTGCCTGAATTCTCACCACAGCACAGCTACTATGGTTGCAAAACTTCAGAGGATCATTTTGACATAAGCTGCAATTTGCCCCACAATGCCCAGTATTTGCTCCTTTTAGTTTGTAGGATTGGAGTTATGTACGTGTATGACTCAAGGGCTGAAATATGATTGAAATGACATTCTCTCCTCCTCACGTAGACTCACATTTGTGTGGAACAAACTGCCATTGAATTGCTTGCAAAGAACTTAAAGGTGCACGTCATCGCGGATGCAACCACATCAAGGAACTTGGCAGACAGATTGTTTGCGTTTGAAGTGAGTGAAAACTGTTCCTTGATACGTTCTAAACTTTTTAACCTCTCTCACCTTTAAGATCCATCCGTGATGTTATAAGTAATGAATTTTCTCTTGACAAACCTTCCTCTTAACGCTACATCTATTTGGCAGAGACTGAGGCAAATTGGATGCTTCGTGACAACGAGCGAGACAGTTATTTTCAAAATGCTAGGAGACAAGGATCATCCAAAGTTTGCCGAAATTCGACATTTAGTTAAGGAACCGTCTCCGAATACTGGGCTCATTCCTATGATGGGACGGGTGTGATCTCCATTCCTGCATAAGCACAATCAACTCTTCCTCATCAGGCGAAGACAAGGATGTGAGGCTTAACGTTTTAACGAAGTAGTCGCTTCTTTAAGCTGTGTGTTTAAATGGTATTTGTCCGACGTACCTTTGTGGAGTTTAATTGGCGCTCGTAGACTGGAACAGAAGTATTTCAACTATTTAGACTTGTATCCAGGCAGACATTCACATTCAAGAATCAACTTTTTGAATTATTCGTCTGCTTATGTACCATCATCTGATTTCATAGTATCTTCTGAAGTTACGTGTGCTCTTGCGGGTTAGATTAGACTGCCCTGAATAGGCTTCAAGTCGAGTCAACTCATTTTTTCAAGGTTCCTATATCCTGCTAGTCTACAACTTGAGTTATTCCATTGATAAACGTTGAAAGATCCTCAGATTCTTACTCCGCAGTTTTCAATAAGTGTGGTGATAATAAAAGATGTCTAACAATGTTAAAAGTTCGTCGGAAGATGAACTGTGAAACAATAATGTCGTAGATGTATCATAACGAATTGTACAGGTGCATAATCTATATCAGTATCAAAGTTAACGTTTCTGTAACAGAGTAATTGTATAGAAAAATAGTAGAAATAAAACCAGATACTAATCCCATCAGGTTGATCTACAATGCAATTTCTGTTCCTTTACCAATGAGAGTCTACTAAACACCTTTAAAACCTGAAACGGTCATGGTAATTTGATCCCTACCCCTACTGGAAAACATGATGATAAGAGCATCCCACATTCCATTCCTCCGTCTAAGCTTTTTATTACCCAGTTTCGCCAACAACGATACACCCTTAACTTGAGTGGGAAAGTGGATCAGCTCCACTGTAAGTTACGCTACAACCCATACCGATAGCCAAAATAAATAGGCAAAAACAAGGTGAGTACAATTAAGGAACGTTCCAGCATGATGCATAAGCCTATGATTTAGTTCCAGTCGATCCGAAGCCAGCTTCTCCTCTCTCACTATTTTCTAAGTCCTGCAAAAAACAAGGGGTTCAATTTAGAACTTTTGAAATTGAGCGATAACTTGAGCCAAGTGCGATCAACCTTAATTACAAGGTTAGCATCTCCCAAATGCTTGTGTACGTACCTGGACCTCGACAATGTCGGGGTACTCGATTTTTTCACAGATCAGCTGAGCAATGCGATCACCTTCGGCCACCGGGAAGTCCTCGTCGCCGTGATTGAACAAGATGACACCAACATTACCACGGTAGTCTTCATCGATGACTCCAGCTGCAACACACATTTAAGATTATTGCATTGGATATTAGACAAAACGACATATTCCTACATCCATTCTTGTTACACTTATTGGAAAGTAAAGCAGAAATAGGGGGTTCAGCTTACCACCGACATCAATTTTGTGCTTCAATGCCAATCCGGACCTCGGAGCTACTCTACCGTACGTGCCTCTCGGTAATTGAATCTGAATATCCGTCTTGACCAGGCAAGACCCTCTAGCAGGTACCGTGTAAGCGTAAGCGCTGCAAGTAACAACAAAAAACAAGTTAGCGTATTAAAGTGCCTTAATTCCCAATGATCCACCAGAAACATGCAATTTCAAGCCTTCCATGGTATTGCTTATTCCGGTAACCAGAGAGCGTAAGTGGCACAACCTTTAACGGCCACACTTTCAAGTAACCAAGACAACAGTGACTGAATAGTCTTGCACTTTCACCTACCTTTTGAGATCAAAGCCTGCGGCAAGCGCTGACCCTTTCGTAGGAGTATGTGCCTTGGGCGTCATTTTAACAAATTTGAGAACTGGTACGCTTCCCCTGACCTTGTTCTCTTTGTTATTGCTGTCGAGATCCATGGATTCTGCGTTGCTCGTTTTCATTTTTTTCGGACTGGTGACTTGGGCCTGACCCAAAACAGCGGTGGTTGTGAGTAATGAAGCCATGACGAAGAAAGTTTTGCAAATTGTGTTACTTTTTTCACTGAATAATAAAAGATTACTGCCGCTATGACGATGACCGTTTCTGTAAATAAAGTTAACCCTAAAAGTCCCTGGAACTAAAACTTCTGAATGAAATGCAACACCTTAGGTCTGGGCTGTGATGCAATTGACTTATAACACGACACTGACGGTGGGAAAATGTGCTTCTCGGACTAATAAAGCAGAACGAACTCACACTCACACAAAGAAAACTACGGCTTCTACTAGTTTTTCCAGGCAAGAATTGGAGGGAAAGCAAAATAAATCCCGCGTTACTCATTGTCCCCATATCCCGCTCATAGCAGGAAAACGTAATTTATGCATTCTAATGATGTAAAACGACAACAATGTTAGTGGAGAAAACTTGCATAAATCCAGCGCCCGAAAGATGGAGGGATCTTAAGAAAGTTACTGTAAAGTTCACTCTATCTGGTCATCTGATTTAAGTTCCAACAGGAATTATTGTGACTACTTAAAAAGTGCACTTTCACCATATGCAATGTTTGTACATAGAAATAGCGCCTGGGCAGGTAAGAACGCAAGAAGATCTGTAAATGAAAAACTCTTGCCTATTGCCTTTTGTTATTTTTTGAGCGTTTGTATGCCCCAAAACGTTTTGCATAAGCCAATCAATGCTTTTTGTAGATCCACCGCTCTATAAGTTTATGAATGACTTACGCAACTTTGTATCAGAATGGTCTCTTCATCTAAAAATGACTACCTCCAAGAGATCATTTAATCAGCTTCAGCTTATAAATCATTACCATATTATAGTAATCTGTTACAAGCGCCGAATCAAATCCCTCCGATAACTCTTTGATGTATATGGTGCTTGGAACGATAATGGTGCGCAATACACACAATACACAATTATCTTCCCGCTAAGTAACTCCTGTCAATATTTCATTTCTTCTCACATACATTGGTTAAAGCTGACATGACACTAACAAAGTTATAATATTTTAAGCTCCTTCGCCTGCTTCTAATTCACCATAAGGGTCAATATTTTCATCACTCTTAAAGTGGCCTTATTTTAGAAATCTTTAAAGACAGTATTTGGAAACTTACCACCGCAATGTCGTCGACCCCTTTGTCCGCAAACCGCAAATCTGCAGCAGCAACTCCGAAGTCAGGAAAAACAGTCCCTCGAAAGTCAAGCTCCAAAATCGGAACAGGAAAGGCTACTCCAGGAAAATCAGGGCAATCTAAAGACAAAAACTTTGAGTTTTACAAGGCTCGTTACGTGACATCCGATCTTGACTTGGAGGAGTTATTTCATCTCATTAACAAAGATCTGTTCAGAGGTAGTGTCAAGCCGGCAGAATTGCGCTGGAGTATGCGAATGACGTCCTCAGTTGGTGTCACAACCTACTATGGGAAGGGGAAAGGTGTGGTCATTGCGCTGTCGAAGCCTTTGCTTTCCCTTCGGCCTAGATTGGACCTCGTCGAAACTTTAATTGTAAGATAGAAGTTCCAGGGTTCAGTTCACGTTGATACGGCCAAATCCTAAGTATAAGGCTATTACATGTAATGTTGTTGCTTTGAATCCAGTTAACTGATTCATGGCACCTCTGCGTTTCAGCACGAAATGATCCATGCCTACATCTTCATCACTTACGACAAGAAGGCTGAACCGGAAGAACACGGACCGAACTACATTTCTATGCAGGAGAAAATCAACAAAAAGACTGGATTGAACATATCGGTAAGTTCAACAAATGCTGGTTATGCCTTTCTTGAATGTGTTAACCGTACAAGCGGAAATGGCACATGCAGCAATCATTAATGTCCTTTTTCACGGTTTTCGCAGGTTAATCATGATTTCCATGACGAGGCTGACTTTCTTCAATCTCCGCAGGGAAAGAAGTTCAGGGAGGATCTGAAGAAGTTGTAACAGAGCAATAGAGCTAGTATACTGCGCAAACGAATCGAACACGAAACGTATCAAAGAAACACTTGATAGTATAAAGTTAAATTAATATTTAGAATTTTGGAAGACTAGATATACCACAATGCACAAAAGTGAAAACTAGATTTGGAACTTGAAGTATGCTTGCAAAAAATTAGAAATTAGGTGGAATTTTAGCAAGGTCCTTTGCATTGACTGTGAATAGTGATTTTATTACACGCCACTGCATAAGACTGGCATTACAAATACCTAGATTAATTATCACAATTTTTTCTATTAAAAAATAAAATGGAAGATCTTAATTAGAACAAAATGGTGTCTCAATTCTTTTGCGCTGTAAGAATAAGCCGAAATTTGTATCGCCCAGCGTTTCTGCACTTCACAGTTGGTAATACTACATTGTCTCCTGAACTACTTTTTTCCATCTAGCTTCTTCAATAAATCTATAGCCTTTTTCTTATTCAGTTTTTTCTTTTCTTCCTCCCTTACTTTCTGAGGTATTATATCGGGTTGTTTCAACGGGGTAACTTTTACTGACGGTCCAGGTACCGGTATCTCAGCTATGTCTGCCAAGAGCGCTCTTGATGGTTTCATTTTGGGCAATACCAAGGCTTTTCTTGCCTGGGAGGGCCCAGGCTTGTTATGACTGTCTTGACTACTACTGAGCTTAAACTTCTTCCGTTTAACTCCCATTTTGTACAAGATCTCATTCAATTCTCTCTCATCATCCGAATCGCTGGCGTTTCCTGCTTCGTCAGCTGGTTCTTCCACCTTTTTTCGGCGCTTAGAAGTTACTTTAGGCTCATTTACCCTTTTTACTACTGGTGCCTTTTTACTTTTGAAGGATATTTCNTTTACTACTGGTGCCTTTTTACTTTTGAAGGATATTTCATCAGAAGAATCTTCAGAACTTAATTGGAGCTCGAGAGACGAAACTGGCTTTAGTTTTTTCATGGCCTCCTTCATTCGTTTACTTTTAAAGTCCTTCCTACGAGGTGCTGTGTCGCGAGCTGCTTCCATTGAGAGAAACCGATCTAAAGTGATTTGTCTGCTGGGTTCCACTACCTGACACTGGAGCATTTTCGTTAACGGAAGCAAATTAGCAGCGCACTTTTTCTCATCCCAGCCAAACTTCTCATGGGTATAAGTGCGGATGGCATCAAGGTCTGGTTTTCCCCATCGAAATCGTTCCATTGAGTCATTGACTGTAGGGTCAAAGTAAGCGTCCCAAACGGCCCTATTAGGGAAACCTGTGCATATAAGATATAGTTGTGTTACCATGTAATATTATCTTAGACAAGCTTATAACAGAAGTAAACGCCACTGGATTACCTGCTTTCAGCCTAATTTTCCTCAACTGCTCTCTTAGCTTGTTCCCTTTGCACAAAGTTCGGTCTTTCTGAGCTTGCTCCCACCACTCACGAAATTGAATAAGGATATCAAATGCTTGTAATGACACTGAGTTGAACTCTGAAATTATCTCTAGAGCTTTGACCGGTCCGACACCTTCGACGCCTAACGGTATAGTCGCTTCCAGTGAGCAATGCCATTAATACCATCTTTTCCCGATCGAGACCTGCCACAGCGCCAGTAACATGTCAGTTAGCTATTTGATACAATACCAAATGAAGCAATGTAGTGGTCAACTGGTAACAATTGCAGTTGCTGCTGAGGCTTGCCAAACACTGCCATACTTAGAGTTGTGAAAATATCTGAATACTGAAACAGTTCCACTGGGCGCTCTCCTTGGCTGAAAAAGTTTTTGTTATACTCGTCTACCACCAAAAAGCCACACATCCGAGTCATCCGTAATGGTACCTTCCGTGAGGCAGGCGGTATCAAGAAACGCACACTGTGCTTCAGCCTCCATTGGACTTATGATGTAAGGTACACCAAAAAGGCTCAGAAGTTCCTAGTAAACACAATTAAAATTTATAACATGGTCATAAAATGGATGAAAGAAACCAGCTGAATTGACTGACTTGCGCTTCAGAGTACATCTGATCCGTGATGGTAGTTGCTACACGCTCTTGTGAATCCTTTAGCGGATAAAAGTTTCTCATTCTCAATACTGAGTCTTTCCTGCAACAGATGAAAACCACTTATTGGTATTCCTCAACACTTCATAGCAAAATGGGTGAAAATAACGCTTTTAAACTCCTTACCTGTGCTTGCATATACTGGGCAGTGATCATACGAACAGGCTTACTAGGACCAGCGCCTAATAAAGCTTTAGGATGGGTGATCTCTTCACTGGCTATTTCAAAATCAGTTTTTAATGTCTCTGTACTTCCCGGTCTTCCCAGATCTACATGATGTTCTGCTCGGGCTCGGGCTGTACGGTCGTCTCTGACATCTTTTATTTCATTTTCTAATGTGATTATTGCAGCATTTGAATTTTTAACTTCGGACTGGTCTCCAACTTCAACGACCACAGGTGATTTAAATACATCTAGGTGTGCCTTGGAAAAGGTTGGCATTGTCTTGCGCAAATCTTTGGATTGTTTGATAGCACTAGCAGAACCTTCAGAACTTAAAGTAAAATATTTCGATGCAGGTTGTGAGCAAGGTGCCTTATGGTCTTTAGTAGTTTCAAAAATATCAGCAAAAATATCATCGTCGGCTTCTACATCTGCACTGCTGATGTTCACAGTAAGAACAGGAGTTTCTTTTAGAGCACTGTACAAAGATTCCAAGTCCATGGCAGGCGCAGGCACCCCCTTCTCCTCAATGGCGTCTACGTCTTCAAAGTCACTCGCTGATTCTTCCAACTCTGAATCTGATTTCATTTCAGATTTCTGTAATTTGTCGGTTGCAATTTCATTTTCCTCAGGTACGTCTGAGAAAGACGCGGAGTGAGACATAATGGTAATATTAGTATTACTTTCAGGTACTGAGCTTGTTTCAAGAATAATTTCATCAGTTTTCACATCCTCCTTTCTTAACTGCTCGTCGAACTGCTCCAAAGACAGCTGTATTGCCCGCTGCAGTTCTTCTTCTTCAGTGAGAGGCTTTGACTTGACATCGTCGTCGCTGGACCAGTCTCCCATGACAAAGTCATCTATAGTAATTCCTTCATTTATGCTCATCCGTTTGTTATCATTTGCATTTGACGCTGAAGCCACAAGGCCAGCTGTGTTAGGGACATGAACAAGCTTGTCTGTCTGGTTGGTAGTAACGGTAGCCTGATTTTCATCACCGGTATCAGCCTCATAATTGTACGCTTCCAGCTCATCAAAGTTTGATAGATGAATATTATGCTGTCCCATTTCTCTCTGAACTGATTGAATTTTCCTTTGAAGAGTATGCCGCTTTTTGAGCCGCTCCAGCTGAAACGAGCTAAAACTCTGTGACTCCTTCGGCATTTGGTCCAATTTTCCCCATGAGTTGGCCTTTCTGGCTTCTTGCAATTCAAAGAGCATTTCATGTTGTGTGTTCAACGGCAGCTCGTCAAACGTGGGAGATAGTATTGCGCTAAAGTTTTCATCAAAATTTTCTTCAGTACGACTGGGATTGACTACTTCAACCTCGGAATCCGAACTTTCTGGCTCGCTTTCATCATATGCATTGAAAAACACAGAGAAATTGTTGAAATTTTCCGTGAGCTTCTCCTTAAACTTGTTAAAGCTGTCTCCAAAGGTTTCTGCATCGTCCTCGTCGTGGGGCTTGGCTTTTGCTTTCTTCTGTGGACTCATGGCTTTGCTTCTACTCGCAACGCCTTTTCTTGCTGACTTTGTCTTGGCATGTCGAACGGAAGAATCGATATGGTCTCTGCTGGACTTGATAACTCGCTCAACTTCCGCGTTTATTTCATCCGCATCAGGTATATCTTGAAGATATTGCCGCTGAAGCTGCTGCCGAACCAGGTTTCTTAAAAGTTTATTCCGTGCTATTTCAGACTTATCTTGAGCTTCAATTTTTCGCTGCCGACGTGCAGCCATGGTTTGCTTCTTCAAGGCAGGGACTCCACCATCAAAGACGAACACAGGCCGAATGCCATAAACCAGCAGCTTGCACACTCTGAAAAAGACACCGAGCAGATGAGCATTTCGAAGTGGATTCCCATCTTTGTCGCGGAACCCTTTGACCGACTGGTGGAGCCATATGGACACGTCTGAAAAAAGTGTGAAGATGAAACACGTTAGTAACCACAGAGCAGCGACATCTCCTAAAACTCTACGCAAGATTCGAAAATTTTAATGTGCTAGAACTTGATTAATTGGTAAACGCGTGCCAGAAATGCTGTAAGCCTAATTGAGGTTCTTCTTTTTCAAATGCAATAATGGATTCACTTCAGTGCCATTTTTATGGAGAATATTTTATTTCTCAACCTAAATAGATTAGAAAGTTGACAATACCCCAATTACAAAACAATGGTGGAGCAAATAAATAAGAGCAAACAAATAAATTTGGAATAGAAAGTAAATGATTATTTTATCGGATAGAGGAAAACTTTCTAAAAGCTAAGCTTGTGTAATTCCCTGGAAATACAGCCACGGGTAGATTTTCAACGGGAGAATGAATCCGAATCTGACGCAAGTGAGTATCTCGACCGTTCTGATGGTTGCTAAGTACTGCAAGCTGTAGCATGAATGTTCTGATCGGCCGATCCCGCATATCCTTTAAGAAAATTTGCACCCATCCCACAGGCTCAGACAGTTCAATAACTTCCTGCTCTTGTAAGTCATTAAAATGAGTACCACATCGAATGGATATTTTGCTTGGTGTATAACTTTCATCCAGTTTGAAATCAGTGAAAATGCAAATGTCCCGAATGGTGGTTTTACGACGAAACTGAATGTTGACAAGATGGGGCAATTGTCCATCAGATTGCCAATAATGTTCTACGGATGGTGATCGCAACTGATCTACCCCATATCCTGGCTTGCAAGATGATAAGCTCCAAATTGCTTGACAACCCACTTCGCGAATGAGTCCCGTACGTTCTTCAGCAAGAGGATCCACGTTTTCACCAGATCTGAAGCACATATACTGGGTTAGCCGGAACAGGAACGTTCCCCGGAACAGCAGGATTGGGAGGTGCAGGTACAGCCGCAGCCATTTCTATTCAGTTTGGACTGCCTGATAAAAATCGATCCCCAGACACTTAATTATGAATGAACTTAAGGGGTTGGAAGCTCAAGCTTACGAAAGAGCTGACGGTAACAACACAAATGAGGAAAATGTAGTAAAGATTGAGCTCAACTCAGTTAACCATACTTCAAAAAGGCTTCTAAAAGGGCAGAATACTTCTTTCGGGGTGTGGGGGTAAGGGTTTCGAAACACAACACAGTTTTTGGGCTGAAGCACACAACACTCATACACTCGGGGAAAAAAAGAAAATCCAGTGGTTAAGCGAATCGCATTGAAACAATTGCATCCTTCTTCTCTTGCTCGTTGGGTTAACTCTTCTTCTTTAACGACGATTGACACCACGTGACGACCAGGTACCATAGCCAATCCAAGTACTCTAGCTTCCCCTTTGAGCTCTCGATTGGCGTATTCAGCAGCCCCTCCAATAATTATGTTGGCATCTCTGTCTACGCAGTAAAAGAGTCCTTCCAACGTTCTGCCATCCGTTAACTCAATCCGCAGAGATTTATTCAGTAATGCCCGCAGAAATTCTTTGCCTGGAGGTAAATCCGACGTCATCACAGCCGAATTCCGGATTCAAAACGGCCCCAAGCCAACAGTATCAAAGATTCGCTGAAATAATTCCGTTATTTTATAGCATAATATAGCTAAAGTGGGCCTAACATCCGAGCCAGCGCATACAATCCCTGCTTATTGACACAAAGTTACGTGACAAAAGATTTGTGGGAAGCACATTACATTCATAGTTTGTTCGATAAGTATTGCGTGCACTGATGAGATGAGATCCTCTACAAGAATTCTTCAGTTGAGCCATGAATTTTAGCGACTCTCACATACAGCATCTCGATTTCAGCTACGCTAGTCAGATCCGAAAGTTATTGCCTTACCTACAGCAAGGACTTTTCCTTGCAAAGACTGCAAACGAACTTTTTTCCCTGCCGGTTCCAAGACGCTCCACAACCCTGTGACCCCCATGTACAGTTAACAATCGAAAAAAAGGACTTTGCTGTTGAACTTGAACCGATTTTATCTGAAATGATTCAATTTCATATTATGAAAAGAACAATCGAACTACAAATCGTAAGATTTCATAAACACAAATTTTCCCAGATTAAGTAAATAAGCTTCTTTTGCATACCTTCGATTTTCAATGTAAGTCTATTAAAGAATCTAAAACTCGTTTCCAAGTTTAACACCCGAACAGAATTAACCTGTAAAATTGAAAGTATATATTTATCGAAAATTAGCACTCTTTCCTAATAAAATACCTCGACGAATAAAATCAAACGGCGTGGGCTAAAAAATATTAAAACCGAAAATTTCGGACACTGGCGCCTTAAGCGGGGAAGCCAGGAGGAAGAGTAAACATTGAACGCGTTGCATACGATGCTAAAAACTGCGCCGAATAGAATTTATTCAAGGCAATGTTTACATAGTTTTATTCTAACGTTTTGCGTTGATCAAGATAAAAAATAATCATTTCAAGAACTTTGATTTTATCATAAAGATACATCTGTGAGCGTTTCCATTTTAGGCATTAGAACATGATTCATCCCAAAACTTTAGAATCATGTCTGCACCCTTCTCGCCAATCACAACTGCTGGGGCGTGAGTGTTTGCATTTGTGACC
>VRMD01003264.1:0-11299 GCA_009872375.1 Sminthurides bifidus | reverse complement strand
TCATACTTAAACCACACAATGTGACCATTCACCCATCTCCCAAGTCCTAGCATCAAAATATCTATTCAGCAAACATCAACTAGTAGACAGACAACAATCAACAATGAGCCTGAACTGTCTTACTGTAAGTCTTCACTACACACCACAACTAAGTACATGCGACGAATTATCGACTAAAGCACTGCAGGAAAGTTTAACCAACAAATGTGCAAGTCGAACGTTACAACTTCGAAATAAATGGCTTCAATGATACGCACAAACCGGAAACTACAACTGTGATGATTTGCAAGGTGGAAATGGATGTAATGCACAGTACCCCAATTCACAATCAAGAGAGCGAGTCAAGCAACAACCTTTCCTCGCTTTGGCAGCAGAAAAGATGGAATTATGGACCAATTTTCACAAAACGCTGAAAGCATAACCATCTCATAAATCATCACGGTAGAGAACTGGAAGGCAAAAGCAATATGTATGCGTACGTGCCCCATCGATCGTTATTCAATTTCCTGCCTAATGGAGCATTAAGTGATGCAAAATTTGTGTCAAATTTGTGACTAGTGCGTATTGTAAATTGCTTTCAGCAAACAACATCACTCGAGTTCTGTAATTTCCTCCACTTGTAAATTGTTATGTGCAGCATTGATTCTTCGTACTCAAGCTTCATTCCATCCAAAGCCTGGGTCAAGTCAAGCCCAGCGTGGATGTTGCTGCTAAGAACGTTGCAGATGTCGCAGTTCATGAACGTGTGACCTAGTACCGACACTACGCACGGAATGAGCAGTTGGCTCAAGCCATTATTTCCTATATTTAAGGCGAAGCAAGCACCAGCATTACGACCATTAGCCAGCTTAAGAGGCAAGGGAGCAGGCCCGGCACGCACCCAACCTATTGCCGTGGGTTAAAATCATCCAGGCAGACGATAATGTTACAAGATCCGACATCACATTTAACATACACCTCTGTGACCTTCTCTTAAGGAAGGAAACATCATTATTATTTGCCTTCTTCCCGTCCTCGTCCTCTCTTTCGGCCATTTCTTACTGACTGGCAACCAGGCGTATAGTGTGTAACAGGAATTTCCATTTCCATACGCTCGAAAGACGTATGGCAAAGACGTATATTTCGTGCTTTATGGAGTTGCTGTCAGAAAATGCTAATGTTTTCGTAAGCTCAGCCCATTTCATAACCTCTCAGAAACCCACCGACACACTGCCTCCCTGCCCACTTCATCTTCGTTAGAACAAATTCCAAGGCTTTAATGGCATGCAAAATACATTTGTTCAAGTGCTTTAAACGGTCAACATTCTTTCTTGGGAGCTTCCCACCTGGCCTCTTGCACTCATTGTGAATTAAGAGTAACTCGAGATTTTGTGTTAAAACCATCAGTTGGAGACCTCCAAATCAGCAACCTGAATCACCTGAGAAGTGTCGATTCGATCAGGATAGTACACTGCTCCTAGTCTTTCAACATTCGCAGACCTGACATGGAATTGAAACTGGTAAGGACTCGTTCAGCAGCTGAAGAAACCAGAAGCATGAATTCCAGCAGTGCGAATAAATCAGTTTTCCATCAATTCAGTTTCACAACCAGCTACTGGTCGAACTAAGCCCATATCTTTCTGAACCAAGCCACCACAACCTAGTGTTTACATTACCTGGCGTAACACTGGCGTCATTCCGTGTACAAGTACAAGCCCTGATGATGCTAATACGCAAGAAAATTCCTCCACGTCTTACCTCGAAACAAATGGCGAATAAGTTCAATAACTTGAGCCGTCAAACCTCAACTCTCTCCCACGTAATTTCAGCCAGCACATTATCCACGTGAACAGACGTGCCATGTCCATGAAAGACTCGAAACCCGCAAAACATCATCCATCCACACGCAGTCTTCCAACTTTTACCTAATCAACGTAATAAAACCTAAGCAATCATCCATTACTGCTCGTCATGGAGATGAAGACGAGGTAAATTTTTTGCATCCGAGTGCAAACCAGCACTTAAAAACAACTTCCGAAACCAAGTGTCAGCAAATCATCCACCGCCAGTATATTGCAAAAACATAAACTACTAGCAGCATTCGCATTAGCTCTCCCTTCCACCTCTTCACTCCCGGTGTGAAAGGCAAAGTTCAACGGTCCTCGTAAACCGGACAAGATTACTTCTAATTTCAAAGAACGATCGGCATTAAAAAATCATTCACTCGTTAATCAGAAGCAAAATCAAATCTTATGATTATCACCGAGCCACCGACAGCCAGTCTTATTATGCGCTCAAGCTTTTCCTCCTTGTCCTAGTCTTTAAATGCTGTTTTCATCCCGAAATATTGCTAGCAACCCAACTACAGCTTCCTAAAGTAGATGTAAGTGACTTGGCCAAAGTTTTATATGCGCTTAACAAGGATGCTTTAGCACCATATCAAACTAACAACATGTGCGCTTCATTAGACTTGTCGTAAAGACCAGACTGAAGAGAACATCCAAGTTCTCGCTTAATTGCTCAAGTTTTGCTTTCCTAAAACTTGTACTCTGTCGTCACCACAAGCATAAACTTTAATCATGATTCAGAACACCTTCTAATTGCGAGTTCGACTAAATGCAAGAAATTCGGGACTGAACACTACTTCGGCCACACCTTTTAGACCATTAGACGTCGACTGATCTTGCTGATCTTGAAATCTCCCAACCTTCCAAAATATAAACAGAATGTATTCACCTCATTGCTCTAATTCTTCTTCACCTTGTTCACATCAACAAAATCTTTGGTTCGGCGACCACGGTGATTAGATCTCTAAATTCTGGGAACGGGCCAACCAGCCCAAATCAAGCTCAAACTTAGCATAAAATCCCAATCAACCTTGCTTCATCCCCGTGTGTCTTTCAAATATTTATGATTATTACATGTTATCCTTGCTACCATTTGATTTCAAGAGGAAGAATTATTATTAATCCATGCAACATCCAATCATATCTATGCATCAGATAACCTCTAACACGAATTCAGCATTCCGAAGGTGTGAAGAAACGTCAGTATCGCCACGGAACCAAGTCTCGTCGTCTCCCATCCCTCCGAGGCAAAAACCACATTAACATCCAAATCTCCTAATCCAGAATATTATTGATTCAATAACTTTGTCGACTCTCAACGGCTCGGACACACAGACCGGTCACTGGCTTCATTATTCCGTAAACTTGAGGCATGTCATTCCAAGGTAGAATCGATTCACCAGGACGAAGACTCTGGTATGCTGTAGACAACTTCACAGTAACCTGTATCGCCTTTTGTTACCTGGTTCAGACATCATTCGACATTCGAACAGGAACAACAACTCGAGCTCCAGATGGAATACTTCAGAATCCGAATAACAGCACCGAGCAGATTTAAATATACCCCTCTTCCTTTTGATACTTCAGGTTCAGATTTAAAAACAAAGCGTCAGATGCTCCTAATCATCACCTTCTGTTCTCTACCTTCCAGCCATGACCTGAGGTTTAGCATTACGCCATTAAATATTAAAATTTGATTCAGCAAAAAAGACTCGCCACCCAAAAGCAAATAGACACATAAGTCAATCCCATTCCCTCGTACACCAATAACTTTTGCATCTTGGCCCGCTGGTCTTTTTCTCAACAAGCTCACGTTAATTTAGTCAATGAGGGCTTATTTATTTACGGAACTTGTGTTGCAATTAGTACCCATTTTTCCAAACAGCTGTCTCAGCTTTGTTTTAATAATGAGACTTTGGTTTCAATTAATTTCCCGCCTGCTTGATTTCCACTCACGGAAGAATGCAACTTCGTGTTTCCATTTTTGTAACCGGGCAGTACAGGTAGATAGAGTCCGACAATAACTTAAAAATTATTTCCTCCCCTACCACCTACGTTGAGGAAGATGGAGACTCATGTATTACAACCTTTTCTGCCCAGTTACCAACATTTATTTCCTTGTATCTCATCTCCCAAAGGTTATAATAAGAAGCCACAGTCAGACTTCTCAACGTACCTGAAGAAAGATACAAGATGCTCAATCCACATGCCAGTCAAGTTCATTATCAGCATGTTACTTTAAAACAATGAAAGCTTTATTCCAACCCAATCCTTCTGTTTCCTCTTTCGCCTAAATCAATTTCCGAGTGCATACCTTACTCAATGAAATGCAAGAATTACAACAAAAGGTGGGCTCATTTATTAAGTAAAACATCAAATTCCAAATATGAAGGTAGGAGAAGATTGCTTGAGTCACTGACTAAAAGCCAGCCCGATAGCTTCACGCATGACTGCGGTGGTGCCGGTGCCTAGAATCTTTCAATGGTAGTGCCATGCTAAACTACACTTAAAGTTGTTACAACAGGCGTTTCATCTTCTCCACAGTTCGTCACTTCCCACAAGGGAATGTCTTCCCGCATCTTCCGCAACCCTTGGAAGTGGAACCTCTTAAAGCCTTTTAGAAGACAAGACCCGTCAAGACCACCAAGAAGGAACCAGCTTGCTTGCCGTATATTACCTCCGATTTTTACCGCAACACAATTCTCTCAAAGATGATAATCACTTGATCGAATCCGATCTATCCAAAACATCAAGTGCTGATACTGGAATACTATCTGTGTTCAAATTAAGTGCGCCGGGTTTGTCGGTCTAAAACGTCAGATCTGAAAGTTCGAGCATATCAAAGATGCCTTTTCTCCTTAAAGAAGTACTAATGAGGGCAGTCCTACATTCACAAAACACGTAAACCTTAAGCTTCTAAGAGTTTGACCAAAGGTTCAACTTATCCCATTGCGGCTCCGGCAACACCAAACAAATGTAAACATCGACGTTAAACAACTCCAGAAAATGTGAACCATCACCTGATCTTTCTACTTCTGATTCTAAAAACTCCTTTAATTAGTGACCCGGCGAAGTAACTCCTGCTAATGTAGACCTAAATACCCCTAATTATCGTTTCTTACTTGAAGAATTCTCCTTTTAGTAACCCCCTATCTCTAGTAATTGACGCTATCCTGTCATTCATTCCGAGTGTGGGCCAAGGTATGAATTTTTGATGATGATGATACAATAATTATTGTTCGATCGATCGCTCAATTGATTAGTACTGCCAATTAACTCGGTTATTTGTTTCATTGAAATCCTGCCATAGTAGTAAGACAACATTTCTAGTCCCTTATTACACATGCGTCGAATTACAGAACGGACCAGCAAACGTGCTCAAAGTATCCATTTTCAATCACCTACATTCAAAATAACATTCGTCACAATTCTGACAGGTGCTCGCAAATTCAAATTATTATACAACTTACACCTGGTAGCACTGGTGTTACCTTACTACTCTAATTTAGACGTTACATCTTCAAACTAAATTATATCACTGACAGGATAATCAAGAGCCCTCTCAGCCCCTTCAACCATCTTCTTCACTAATATAGAACACCTCACGGATTTAAAATCATCTCCTACCTGATCATTAAATTGAAACGTAAATTGGCCCTGGCCTGATGCCAATTTCAGAATTGCAAATATCGTAATGATGACTTCACCTGCCACATCGAGGAACCAGAACACGCTAACGAAGTGGACCACGTTTGCCACACCATTTCGCAACTTGTTACGTCTTAAGTCTCCCTCATTAGCATAACAGAGGCATTGCACAGCGTAACATTGGCACCATGGGCTACAAAACTGCTTGGTTATAAGTAGCTTGAAATCGACTGCTGCTTAAAAAGACTGAAAATAAGCCACGGTAGGAGAAACCAGGCCAGATTTGTCAAATCAATCGACGATTTTCAATGCAGCCTTCCTATACTTCTTCACGGCTTCTGAGAATCTCGCTCCACCGTAATATTGAAGAGGGAAGTTCTTGCTTGAGTATTTCCTTGTGCTTTGCAACAAGAATGAGATGATTTCAAACGCAAGGAAAACTGTATCATATCAGACGGAGACAAGGATCCGTCCATGTTTGCACAAGTGACTGACATGAAACTGATGTTTCTAGTCTTTTTTGCTCACCACCCGCCAAGTGAGTGCCTAGCCCTGCGAAAATATTTTCTTTGAATTCCTTCGTCCATGTAAAGGAAAATGGAGGAAAAAACCTAAACTTCGTCTACTCAGATCCGACATTATGTTCGAATTCATCCAACCGTTTCTCATGGCTTGTCAGCCACGAGAAGCTTTTTCTTCGCACATCTGTTCTCATTTTGCAAGTGAAAATCCAGAAGCGGACGTTGCCACCAAACCAACAGACCAGTGACCGTCCCATTAAGCTGGTTAGAATTTCAACTTCAAATTGTAAAAGGGCATACCATGTGCTTCTCATGCTCGTTTTCCAGGAAGCAGTCTTATACATGAACCACAAACGATTTCTGGCTTCAGACATTCATTACCCACAAGACAAGCACATGCACTGGGACTTTATGCTGTGCATTACAACGTTTTATCGTAAATATTGAAAAAATATAAGGCGACAACCAGCTGGATTCCAGTCAACCCACGCTAACAGTAACCTGCACTGCCATCCACACCTTCGATGCTTTCTCCGCCCTTCAGAAAGTTACACGGTGATCTTGATCACATCACACTACGTCAGACCAAACAATTTGTGCCTCTCTGTGCTAACTATGCTAATCTTCCCTTACATCTTGTTTAGGACTTGATCTCACCATCTTCGCCTCGAATCTTGGAGCAAGCGAGGCATCGGGTCCCAAACCGCCATCTTTAGTCATCATAAACAGGATTGCCGTCATCCAAAGATCGTGTTGTAGCCTTATTTAGAATTGATATATGCAAAAACAGAACTAACTCATCATCTACATCGGGCTTATCAAGCCTGCCATCAACCTTGCATTAGGGACGATCATGGCGAAACAGCTTAGCTGCTGCAAGAAGCAAGAATGCAAGAATGCAGTGCAACACATCACTTTACAATACACCACCAGCCTGCATTCAAACCAAGACCTTCATCAGCATTAGCAGACTGTGTAAGCAATACAAGCTGCATGCATCAGCTACGACGGTGCATCAATGTAGAAAATCTGTTCAAGAATTCTTTCCTCCCCTGAATTCATGGCACATCTTCCCTTTTAGCACTCGCCATAAATAATTTCCTGTCATCCATTAGCCACCCTGCGAGGCGTTAGCATCAGATCAAGAATTTCTGCATCCCTCCTTGTCAGATCACAAACCATCTTCGAGCAAGTGGACAAAGGAACACATCATTAATGTCGTTACGAAAACCTACCCGCTTCCTCATTCCATGTCGCGATCGCCAAATGAAACGTGCTACCAGGATTTCAAAGGATTATGGCAGCAACAACCAATCATAATTACTTGGCTTATGCACGTCATTAACTTCCTCGTCTCCAGCCCACAAGCACTCAAACTGCCTCTGCCGTCTTCCCGGTCCGGATTTTGCATCTTTCATCATCTGTTGAACACCTACCAGCACCACAACTGCACATGAACCACCTACGCTCTCTCACCTTCCGAGCGCACAATTAAGACAATCTTTCTCCTGACACACACGAAGAAATGTTCACGCAACACCTGAATTTATTATGACCCCTTCCCCATTAATTCAGCCAACACTCTCTGTCGCATTATCCTCAGATAATTTACAGCCCCACAAAGTCCCAGCTAGCCAGTTCCCTGTATGCAGTTGGTCTGCACCTTGTCTACTGATGCCTTCTTGCACTGAATTGTCTGCTCATTTCGTCGCCTCAGTCGGACACTCAGATCGTTGACGTTGTGAAACGAAAACAATGGGTTACACGTTACGGCGTTTCACAAACACCGCAAAGTTGACACGCAACGCGACACATGCTCTGCCACTCTGCCCACATTCCACCATCGACCAGTCTGTAAGCCATTCTTCCTAAATCACGACCACATTTTCAAGCTCAAATTCACCTGTTGCGCAATCATGCTCTTCGCTTCAGATACTTGAGCTTAGAAGTCATTCATTCGACTTCGCGCAATTAAATATCTAAAAGCCTGTCACCAATATGCTCCCACCAAATCGACATTCTTGCCTTGCCTTGTATCGCTATGGTGAACTGTTCGTGCTTCACGTTTCCATGGCAACGCGTCTTCGTATCGCACCATTGAAGCCATGCACACTCAATTCAATTCTGGTAGCAGGAGCACCACCTCATGCATCATCTCACATTCATCCATGAGCTCATCTGCACCAGCGCTCATTGTAACACCTACCGCAGAATCATCTCATTCTTGATCGTTCATCCCCCTAGAGAAAGGAGAGGAGACAAAAAATAGAACCTTGTGAAGGTAAAATATTTCTAAGGCAACAAACTCACGTCCCATCTCATAATCTGCAGCATGTCTTTCAGCTTCAGCCGCTACTTCAGCCTTTGCTCGTGCTGCAATACTACTTGACCGGTACCAAGCGACAGACCATCCAATGGACAATTGATCGTTCATCCCCCTAGAGAAAGGAGAGGAGACAAAAAATAGAACCTTGTGAAGGTAAAATATTTCTGAGGCAACAAACTCACGTCCCATCTCATAATCTGCAGCATGTCTTTCAGCTTCAGCCGCTACTTCAGCCTTTGCTCGTGCTGCAATACTACTTGACCGGTACCAAGCGATAGACCATCCAATGGACAATTCCATACCCTGTTTCTGCGAAGCAGTTGCAGTAAAAGAATCATTTTTGCTTAGCAACCACGCATCCCCTACCTCCACTTCAGTAGCTTGATGCTTTTTGCATTGCGGCTCTTTCCACATTCGACTCCTTGTATTGCATTACATTCCATTACATTTTACACAGCAAGCGTAATCGCCATTAGTTCGGCTGTAATCTTTTAGCATGATCAATTTATCTACATCTCTCTATCTCCTTATTTACAAGAAGATCCGAGCAAGTCATTAAGCAGCTCGTGTTCCACTGCAAACAGCAGCAGATTCCTCGGATTACGATTTCTTCCCAACTATCCACCAACATATCAATCCTTTTACGAGTAAGTACATCACCACCCTTGGCTAGCATCAGCAGCCGAGCCGCAGCCACGTACTCATGCCAGCATAATGACATAACCTAAGCTTCGTAATTTACAAAACGCTGACAGATATCATGTGTTCAGATTCCAAAGGATTTAACAATTCGAGATTCCGACACAAATTCCGACTAACGGCAGCTACGCCATACCAGTTCTAGGCTGCCGCCGTTACCATCACAAGCTTAGTACACGGCATTGATTCCAAAGCGGCCAAAGAATTTCACCTCATCATCCCATCATTTTTCCCAGTAGTTGCAGTCAGTCGTACTTGCTCCAATCCCATGTGATTTCTTCCTTTTTAACCTGTACAATTCCTTCTATCTCTCACCGTAACCCATTCTCTTACCAAATTTTCATCATCGTGCTGTATCCAAGCTACCGCTTCGTTACATGCATACGTTGCAAATGCAGTTACACAGACTTTGTCATTATCGTCACAATCCGCTCGACTCTCCGTCCTACTGTCTGCATCACGTCTCCACTTCATCCACTTAAGCCCTAATCACAAGGCTTGGAAATAAAATTTCACATTCATTCCATTTAACCACACCAGCACAGGAATACCAGTACTAGCTTACGAAGGAGGGAAAGCATTAGCATGTTCGTGTAATAATGAGACGTTACAAATACCAAGATGCACTCTGAATAGCTTGGAGCAACTGAATTTTACAACCTGGTAAGTCACACATTCCTCAGCAGTCATCTTCACGCGTTACACAATCCACAAAAAACTCTGCATGCATCCACTACTGACATGACACGCAATCATAATTTGTTCAAGGCTACTCGGTTATTTTCACTCGGCAAAGTGCGCGGCCGACACCTCATTCACATTCTTTCGCATTCAATAGAACCGCATTAAACGATACCGACAGCCAAGTACACACATCAGCTTGCTCAAGCTCTACATTCCAACGGGTACGGATCTTAAATTACGCTGAGACACTTCTCCTTGGTTAAAAGATGGTCATAAATACTTGAGAAACCCCTGCATCTCACCGACTCAATGCAATTCCATAGGAATATAAGAAAACAGCGGAATAAAGGTCAATTCAAATCGAAATCACGACTGAAACTGGAGAAAGGAAAAATACCCATCTCGGCCTTCTGATACCGTACAACGAACTTTTGAAACCTTGATATCCTTAACAGGTTCGAAATTTCTTCCGCAGATAATCTCTCTGTTCACGACCTTTGATTATCCCGCCCTTAAAACTTAAGATAGGTGGAGCCGAAACTGGAATTGGACAGACTGGCACGTGTTTATCCGTTAAAAGCGGAACCCATTAGGAATTTAAATTGTCTCGCCGTTAACCTTTGCCACTTCACCTACTTATTAGTCGCGGCACAGCCAGTGGACGCAGACAACAACACCGCCTTCAATACCGTTCTTCCTCCTCGTCGTTTGTCATCAGTTGGTCTTTGAGCTGTTAAGCCGTTGGTCAGTAATTTCCTACCCGACGCTATACGTAACGACACTGTCATTCACAGTCTTGCATTAGCAATCTGTCCCCGTCCAAAGTACAGAGACGAGACAGCCGTTCGTACCAGAACGTCCGCACTCACCCATTCTCTCGTCTCGTCTAGCTTTAAAAATGCAACGTTAACCAGATTAAATGCATCATTGCTTTCTGTCTGTGCAGAGCGGAGCCAGGAAATGAACGACGAAATGAAGTTCATCACATCGTTAGCCATTGCAACAGGATCAGCTTTCTTCGACATCATCTGTTTGATTATGACCGGGCCTGACTCCGATGACAAGTTGCTTCTCGGACAGCCCTCGTCAAGTCCGATCGTATGCTTAGCATGTGACATGGACTCTCAGTCTCACTCTTAATTCAAGTCAGTGACGTTCGGAAGTTGTCCTGATGATGGCAGCAAGTCTCATCATTTCAGAAAACAAGTCGATACATTAGCCACGCTCCATTGCGTTCCGGGATGAGTCCTCTCGACTTTCAGGAAAAACAAGATAAACGACAAGCAATTTGCAATTTGAGCATATCAATCTGCGACTTTCCTTGCAATGGGAATTTGTACAGGAACCACCACAAGACTGAATAGTTTCTTAAACGATCATTCTACCACTATGAGTTGCCTCTTCGTGTAACTCTTCCCGTTTTGTCACATTGTTCGCATAAATGACCAAGCTTTTAACAGTATGCTCGAGCAGCGCCAGTCACCTGTAATTTGCATCGCAAGTCTGACGAGCCCAAGGAATCCGGCCTGAGCTAACTGCCACATTGTTTCAACTAAACTCATGTGAATTCTAACAGTTCACGTCCATCAACCTGA
>VRMD01003263.1:0-11301 GCA_009872375.1 Sminthurides bifidus | reverse complement strand
TTTTCACCTAATTACGAATATTTAAATTTCAAATCCGTGACAAAGGGTGCACGATTAGCGAGCTTTTCATCATCAGCGTCATGACATTGCCACATGGCATGGAATTAATGGAACTATGCACACAGTCATTCTAACCTGAGGCCTTGCCCCTCTGTGTTTTGAAGATTGAGCAGTAATTGGCCCATGTGTTTCTCGCTTCCGTGATTACGGGCCCGTGACATTATGCGTGCATGGTGCCTTAGCGAGCCCGTCCTCAAGACCCGTTAGGACCTTGGTGAAAGCCAGGTTTGTAAATAGGCGGGAATAACCAATTCAGACGTAAACAAATGTCAAAAGCTTACAGTCTACAGTGACAAACCTTCGGTCTAAATAAGCCCAAAAACCATTTGATCAATACGTGTTATCGTCTATCCGTATCCTGAACAATCAAAGGAGCAAGCGCTTAATTGGCACAAGCCTGCCCTTGTTCAAATCCAGGTGCTTCTAACGTGTATTTTTAGAGGTCTGACCTGACTTCTCACAAATTCACAGGGCAAACAAGCCTCTACTCAACGACTTGCCATCATAAGCTCACAATCCAGCACGAAATACACACAATTGAGGGAAGCCACACAAACTTCCTAACATAAAAAGCAAACAAACAGGGTTTCAGTAGCCGTTGAGCTAACTGAAGCAAGTAATTAAAAGTGCGGATGACGTGAAACCGCTTCTGTGTATCACCTTGTTCATGTTCACAAGCTCCGTTTATGTACAAGTTCTCCTTCATTTTTCCGCCCCCAAAACACAATTTCCCATCTGACTTGACTTTTATGACCGCTTTGACTCGTCGGCACTGCTGTATTGCATAGCCGGTACAATGAAGCTGACGACGTCAACTTAAAAGTCCTGGATTACAGTGGATTTTTGCCGAAATGAAGCTCATATACCGGCTTTTGGTGCAATTTTAAGGGATGTAAAACAAACACAGATGCGAAGATCATTTCCGATATTGCAATTGTTTACAGCGTTTCGTGGGCTCACCGAGACAAAGCGCAGGCTTGCTGAATTAACTAATCTGCAATCCTGGTTTCCGCTTCTGCCTACGTAAATAACGCCAACGAGAGTCGTGATTTGCAAACGAATTTTCGCTCCCGGTTACTTGCATCTGTGAAACAGGAGTAGACAGAACTGAAGGCCGAGGAAACTCAGACATTTTGCATACAGTGCAAAATTTTGCGAAAAGCAGAGCACAGTGATAAAATCCAGACGGACGTAGATACCATCCGAGCATTCAATTTGCATTTGCAGATGCAGTTTACGAGAATTCGCGCATCTGTAAGCTCCTCATCAAGCTTTATCGCCTGTGTCTCTCGCACTCACATTGTCGGCAATATGTAAAACAAGGATGCATCCTCGAATGTGGCTTTGCTTTGGCCAAAGCTCAGTTCTGTGTTACTGGTGTCATGCCAAGACTGAAGTAGGAAGGATTTCCGTCTCACTCTCCTCTTTCTGATTCTAATTCAGACTTTGAGACAGATTGCACGTTTGAGGGACTACATGCATAAAATAGATGGAGATGAAACTCGTAAAAAAGGCTTCATTCACAGGACACGAGGGGACAAACTGTGACAGTACCGCTTTCAAACTGGGAGCTTTGACAGGGGAATTAATTTGTCAAAACAATGTCATCTGCAATCCTTGACGAGACAATCAGAACAAGGTGGGCAGGCAATCTGAGATGTGAGATTGCCTGCCCAGCTTCAGCGTACTCTCTCGCCGCTGAATTGACAATCGTCAGTGGGTACAGTACCATTGCATTGCTGTAGTGTAGCTTTGCAGGCACCACTACCTGTGAAAAATGCGCTTGTAACCAACAATGTAAATGAAAAGGACTTGTCGTAGATCCTCCGTGATAATTTTTCAGTCGCGGTACTTGAGTTTCACGAGTTTAATTAACTCACCTGATTTCACCTGGGCTTGCGCTCTGAAGCTGTTGCTCGAGCATTAAATGACCGAAGTGTGACATGGATGAAGCGAGGCTTCGAAGAGAAAATCTGTAGCTATATCTCAGTATACCTGTAGTGTCACAAAGGTAGAGACATTAACGCCAACAAGGCTAGTGGAGGAAAATTGTCAGGCTGAAATTAATCATGTCGTCCGGTAGGACAAGCAAGGCAATGAGGTAAAAGAGTACCTGAGCAAAATTAAGGTCCATTTTTCATTAAAACTCAGGTCATTTTTACGAAAATGAAGCCCATTTCTTTTCCAGGCTGAGTAAACAGTAGTACATAATTGCAACGGTGGTCTGAACATTGTGGCAATTTCGCCATATATTTTTTGCACCGCGGGAAAAGTCCCTGGGTACATTCAAATAAACTCTTTTTTGTATATGCCTTTACACGAGTTGACTTTCAGATAAAGATATCGTGAAGAATACACCAGCCGAAGCTTTAAGCTCATAAAATATCTCCACTAGTGACACTACAATTTATTGTGTCCATGAGGAAAATCATAACCATAAAGAAAGTAAGAAAGTACTGTAAGGATGAAATCACATTTTCATTCCTATGCTATAGTAATGTGCCAACTCGCATCTCTCTTCCCTCTCTGTGTTTCTCGTCCATTTTCCGCTTTTCTCTCGCGCCATATCCGCTTCACAATAATATTAAAGTTCGCGACGGTCATCTAGATTAAAATCTATTTGATCTAGTGCCAGCTTAAGGCTGTGTCTTCCTTATAATGCGTTTTGTTCCTAGGGAAGAGGGGCAGAGAAGAGCTGTAAAGTACTGCCTCTGGCTTTCGCTGTCCCAGTGCCTAATTGCAGGTTTCCCTTCCTATGTAGTTTTTGAGATGCACAGATTTCATACATGAAAGCCTTTCTATTGTTTTCCCAAGTCGGATTGAAAATTACGAGGTTGAGAGGATACTACACAAGGTTTTAGTGTCCTCAGTGCTCCGACTTTCCCGGCCTATCTTCTGATCTGGTTTTGTTCTTTCAGTCGTTACTCGGTATTCGGTACACCATAGCAACGCTTTGATCAATGCTTGGTAATTTGGCTACAAGGTTGCTTTAGACACCTGATTGATAGCCTGCGCCAAAACAGTGTGTCAGTAGTAGTGGTTGTAACCATTGCTCCTGAATGGTTTTGCTCCTGAAACTTGAGTTCTAAAGGCTGTATTGCGAGCTGCTCTTTTCCAAACGGTTGATTGCATCTGGACTTCGGGTAGCTTGGACTTTGGTGAGAAAAGGCCCAGTTCCGAAGCAATATCAAGCAACTATTGACTCACCCAACTCCCCAAACATGACTAATTAATTACCGTGTGTGGAATCCACATAAGCAAATTGCGTGCACGGTGGAGCAGAACTGTAGGATTGATGATGACATGATTTGAAAGGCAACCCCGGGCGGAGTGTAACATATGGATTGACAGTGGCGTGGCTCGTCTGTATACGGAAAGTACAGTGCGATGAAACAGATGGAATTAAAAGAGGATTTCATTCCAGTTGTACACAACTTCGGAGATTCCAGCCTACAGCTACTTGTATTGCTCCAAGGCTGTACTGATTATCGTGGGGACTGTTCCAAATTGAAAGTTGATAGCGCAGACCTAATGTTTGTATGCGAGAGTGAAGGATCTGGAAATCTGGAATGCACAAGCTTTGCAGTTTCACGTAACACAGAATTCGTCGTAAGACAACTGACACTGACAGATGCAGACACTCTAAGCTGCTACGGATTTATTTAGCTTTGTAGCCTTGGTTGCACATGATATTATTTATTGGCTTGTCAAATAGTGCTGTCTAATGTCTATTAGAAAGGACAGGGAAACTTGTGTTGGAGCTCGCCCCGAGTCGAATAAATCCTCGTCATCAATTTCAACTTTCATTTCAGTAGTGCATTGCCCACCTCACGGTAGTATGGATTTCATGTTCCATGAAAGGTGGTTCACTACTTTAGTAGTAAGTCGGTTGTTGAGACAGGTTGTCAAATGTAACATTTTGCTTGTGATAACGCGAGACAAGAAACATGAACCAGGTCTTACTGGATTCGTATCCTGTCAAAGCTAGGCATGAGGGGCGTGTCCCGTGAGCCTGAAGGAATTTTAAAGACCTTGGAAGGACTGACGACTGACTCTTCAAAACTGACTTGTGAACTTTCTCTTTGTCTAAGGGTACTGAGTACTGTATGCGAGATGATCCAAGGACCAGCTTGATGATACGATTCCATGGTGTAAAATCAGATCTCATTTCCAAGATTAAAGGCAAAAGTAACGACAAAGGAAAACAGAGGACACGGAACCATGTATTCAGATTAGGAATTCGAGTTACGTGGCCACGGGATCGAGACCAGGACGGCGGTCTGCTGTTGACGGTGAATGAGTTGACTATGATCGATAGGATTATTCATCGACGAGAGGAACTTGCTAATTTCCTCCAGACCGCAGGAGGTAGGCAGATTGTAATTAAGTAACACATTAATTACAGTGATACCCAGCTGTCGATTGGAGCGCTGATTGCACAAACGACTGATGGCTGGATGTCTGCAGGTTATTGCCGACATGCGGCCGGGCTGGGGCTTTGCTTCTTTCCTCCTCTGCTCCTCCCTGTACTGTAGTAACTAAATGGGTTCACGGGGGGGAGTGAAAGCTATGGCCTTCATATGTAGTTCTCAAAGCCTGTGTCTGGATAAAGATAGGTGCAAGGTCGTAGGAAAGCGAGGCAATTATTAGATGGGTCCACTTGAAACGAAACTTAAGCTACTTGCTAGCTCCGGGAGGAAATGTGTGAGATCCTCGTAGTTTTGCCTTGAACCTTGGGTGCTTGACGACAGTAAGTGTTGACTGGACCTTTGATTGGAGTCCAGCTGTGCTTCACTACTTGGTCACCAGTCACAACGGTGTACTGTCCTCCTCGCCTCTTACAGATGCAAGCATATTTTCTCGAACGTTCTGTTTCCGACTCTTTCTAGTTGCTATGGTAACTAAGACGGCGTTAGCGTGGGTAGGCTCTTCTCTTTCCTTGTTAATGACACAAAATCCGATGCATGATATGCAATGGACTTCAACACAGATTCCTTGCACCATAGACAAATCATGTTTGCGATAACTTGCAAAATGCTAATAATTCATATTTGGCAGTATGATAAACGCAGTCATCAATACCCCAAAGTATGCATCTGATAGCTGGGCAATTGGCATACTCGAATAAGAAGGAGCCATTCCAAACGCATCAGTGCTGCACAAAGTTCCTAATGATGATGATGCGGCTCCTATGATTGGTAATTAGCGCAAATGATCCGTTTTTGAGGACACGTTCCTTCATTAGTTCAGGCAATAAACTTCGACTCTTTGGGTGTCCTAACTAGATGAAGAAGTTAGCAAAATCAATTAGACCAGCAATCATTAACTTCTCTGAGCCTAATGGTGCCGTAACCGATAGGATCTGCGGTAAGATTTGGGCAGGAGCAATTAGCAATTAGTAGCATTATGAGGCCGTTCTGAAGTTTCTAATACCAACCAGAAATAGTTATAAATGATAATTAGTTGGAGAAAACTCCTTTCCTGACTTTTTAACCAATGAATGGTGTTGAAGAAGGAGTGCTATAGCTTATAATTGCTAATGTGTTTACCATTTGAAAGAAAGAAGCTGTAGATACAGAAACCGGTGGTGCAATGCACCAACTCTGGCCTCAAATTTGCATTGATTTTAATACCATTATTAGACCATCCTATGATTAGCGTCAGCTTTAAGTATAACTCAGCCGTTAGTCGTCTACAAATAAGTGGTAATGAGTAAACACCGGCGTTACTTTCAATGCTCAAGCAGTCTTTTGTTCACCTGGGTAGGTCCTCCTTTCCCTCATTTAGGTTATGTATAATCGTGGAAACCCAAGACTCAAATCCTTGACTGAAAGTGAAACCTAATATTCCTTGAGTAATGACCTCGTACATGTACCCTGGACTAATGAAATTGCCAACGGAAAGCATGCAATTGATTTTGACTCCACGACCCGACTTGATACTGGTTCCAGCATTGATTCGACATCCTGTATCCTTGATTACGAATAATACTTTTCTTGAACACAGAATTTCGTCTATGCTAGTCTAGTCTAGGCTAAATTACTTCAGCAGTAGTCAAACTTGTTTCCCCAAATTATAGTTGACAACGACAAGAAATCACTCACAGATCCTAAATGCTCAGATTTCTGTTTTGCTGGTTTCGTATCGAGTTGCGAAAACTAACCCGTTCGTGTTATCCTGCAATGTTTGAATGTTCGTGCCCTGGTTATTACTTTGTGGTATTTGGTTTATCTACCAGACCCTGTGCTATTTTCAAGTCTGGTGTACAAAACAAGTACAACAGGAAAACTATTCCTGATTAGCAACAAGCCCTCATGCTTCTCCCTATTCACAGTTGGGTCCTTCTTGTTCAAAGCCTCTTGTAATATGAATTGCCACAGCTACACCCACAGCGAAAACAACTTTTCTTTTCACTAATTGTCTTCATGGCATATTCACAAGCTTGTAAAAGCGCCAGTTGGTAGTTTACTGCAGCTACACAACTTAACACCGGCTTCTTCTCAGCTCTAACGTTTCCCAAATGTGGTCTGGGCACAGCCACGGAAGTTAATGTGAAACAAGAACGGATCTTCCCAACAACTTTTGTTTAAGGAACCAGGCTAATGGTGATCTCCCATCTGGGAAAGAAAACACCGAGACCGACAGACCTACACATACACAAGCCGGCAGTTCCCTCATGAAACAAACACCACGGAACCTGCATCAGATTACCTTCATTAAGGAAGGAAACCGAGTTTAGATGGAAACTTTGGCAGTTTGAGAAACTTCCAGGCTTTTCCAGAAACCTTCCCTCGGAGAAAGGTAATTCGCCATCCGGTTCACCTCCTCTAATGGTTAGTCAGACTGCTGATCTTGTGCATGAGATGGGGGGCTTCATTACGGCCTGAAACGTACATGTCTAAACATGTACCTGTAATGTGGCATTAGCCAGAAGTTGCAAAAAGTGATTGAAAGCATACCTGTGCTTTACACAACATATTGAGATGATTAAGCCTGCCTACCTGTCAGGGCACAATGGACGGCTGATGAAGCCATTGGAAAAAAGCAAAGCGGTAATGTTGCAATTATGTTTGCTTAGAAAGGTGTCCATTCATTCGCAATTCGCTTGTCGCTGTAACTTCAATTAGCAAAATGGACCGAGACACTCTCGATACAAGTTAATTACTACTTTGAATTTGCAACTGCTTTTGATGCATTTTCTAAACATTCATTTGACAGTCACGGAATCCATCAACCGGGCCTACTTTACCTGCAGTTCTTGCTTGCTTTCCTGATAAGTAATTATGGATGCAAAGACTAGCATCCTCCTACACTGCATTGCAATTCATCAGATTTGGCATTTCTGCATGCTAATCTGCATTCTGCATTGCGGGTTGGAATATAAAAGCTCCATTTTGACGTTCTCTCAGCGTCAGCTGAGCATTATATAACTGGCATACTTCCTTTTTATGCAATTTCACGCCCACTGTTAATATGTCTCGCACCTTGCTTTCCAATTATATGCACGAGAGTCCATTTAGTTGAACTGTGGTCTCGAGTAGCTATGAGTAGCCCAGGTTTGAGTAGTGAAAGACTCGAGACTTTATTGAGCTCTTTAAATGTTGTTGCATTTCTGTATGCACTTCCCTGCATTTTCTTATCTAAAAGTTGATTCTCTTGCCTCGGCTTTTGAACATATTGAAGGCAGACTAAAAGGCAAGAGAGACTGCACGGGAAAAATTGCAACGTAATGCTTCGCAAAAAATGGCAAAACGGTCAAGTGAGTAAAAGATGGTAAAAAGCACAGCTTGAAGGCGAGTAATTGCATGCAGGCGGGGTGTTACTTGATTAAAATTAAATCATCTTGAGCATCGAATCCGTTAGCTCTAGCAAATGAGCGAGTTGCAGTACCTGAGCACCTGCCTCGTTGCTATAAAAAGTGACGGTACAAGAGTAGTAGACTACCTTTTGAGATGCTAGGCTTCAGCTTTGGCTTTTTCAGCTCCCGTGTCATTACAGATTGCTCCATGACTTGATTATAGTGAAACCCACTACTTAATTCATGATCTTTGAGCTTCATCTCCTTCCTGGGCTTCAGTACAGGGGATGGACACTAGTCATCAAGCGGAGAAGATGCGCGGATGGTGGTGCAACAACTATTCCATCTCATCTTCATAAATCTTTTCAACTTTAGCCTGGGTTACGCAACCGCACAAAATTAACATTAGGGTAGTCAAGTAAAAGTGCTGACTTTACGGCACCCATTTAATTTTATGCTGATTGCTCGCTTAAACCGGATTAGTCCTCAGGTATGGTAAACACAGTTTAGTGTGGAGGTTCAAGCATAATTTGGCCCTGATGGAGAGATCGGACAACCTTTTTCCACCTTGCATTACCTGTGCCAACACTAATTGAATGGGAAGTTCAGTGCTTGAGCTCTAAAACGCATTGCATTGCTCATCATTTGTGCTTAGTATATATACCACAGCATGCAATTCAAAATTCAGGGTTGGGCGTTTCTCTTCCTTGGGATTTTTGCATTAATTTTTGTCACAAAATATTGTCCGTTCCCCTCACTCCATTCCGCTTTTCATTATTCATTCCTATTATCTACTGTGCTGAGCCCTTGAAAATCCCCGTGCATGTGCATGTCCCCTTTCACCTGCCTGACTACGTATTCGATTCGCTCTTGGTGTCTTGGTCCCTTTTACAGCTTATAGTTTCTTAAGTCAATTTACCTTGGAACACCTTGGCGAAATTCATTCGATCCAAGAGCATAGCATTTAGGCCTTACCAAAGTCGTGAATCTAATGTGGATTTCGCACATTTCATCTGATCTCATATTCCGAGGGGTAATGGCGGTCAATGCCACTGATCTCTACTTGGCTTCCTACGCTTAATAAAGAAATGCAAGAAAGAACCCACCCACGCTGGTCCTCTTAGCTTTACACATTTAGTGCCTATAGCAATCCAGTCCACGGTAATTAGAAAACCGAAGGACCATGCACATATACACGTTACTTCTTAAAGCATAAAGAAGTACAAGTGTGAAGTGAGGCTTATGTGAGGCACAAGTCGCATACTAAAAGGCTGGCCTGGTGAGCAGAACTAAATGCAGGTGTGAGCTAAACTAACACCTAACATTTGTTTTCAGTCATCAAATTAGCACTTTCAGCAGACCCACGGTGAGGAAAGCGTTTACAAAAAACCAAGATTACAACAAAGAATGTCTTAAACAAGATTCAGCGGTGGCACGCACGCAACCCGATGCCGGTTCCTCGGAATCACAAGACAGAAGGATGAATGCGTATAAAAGCCATGGACACTGGTGAAACTGCTTCGCATGAACATTAGCTGAATCATAAAACTAAAGACACGGTATTCATGCCCTGACTTAATGTTAATCGACTTGCTGTCTGCGGCGAGTACAAGTTGCGTACGATACAAAGAGGCAGCTAATGTCGATGGCCGGCTAAGACGCGACCATCGCCTGCGAAGCCAACCACATTACATAAAGCTACTACCACAACTTCTGAACTTGACTTGGACAAGTCATAAGCCCATTGGAAAAGATACCAGAGAGGGGATGATCACAAATTGCATGTACAGCAGCGGCAGCCGCTCCCTATAAAGCTGGCCATGACAAGGTCATCCGCCTCTTGCCTGGTTAAGTAACTGAAACATTTTTAAAGACAGATTGTCTCAGAGAGAGTCGCTGAGCTCTATTGGACAACCCAACTGCCTTATTCTTACAAACCTGCAGTTGTGATCCGTGTCCTGTGTAACACTTTTGCATACTGTCAAAAAAATTGCATTCACCTGGGCACTTAAATCCTGATGAAAACAGTCACTTGAGCTGACTCGAAGTCTGGTTCCACAGCAAGTGTGTTGGCGTTCTGGTGACCTGTGTTAGTTGTACAAGAGTCACAGACAGAGACAAAGTCAAAGGAAGAGTCAAGTGCAACATGTCAAGATGTTGTTGATACCGGCATTTGCATTCGTTGAATGGCACAGGAGGTTTATTAGGTGTGATTCAAGCATTGCTTGGCATTAGGAATTCAACCCCTGTCTCGTACACTTTGACGGGTGTCCAAAACACCTGGCCTGTGTCGCCAATTTATTGCCTATTCGTATAAACTCGGACGGGGATGAAAGACCGGACTGAAGGTACTACTGGTTTCAGATCGTGTGACTCTTTGACTTGTTTAGGTCTAGGACACTGTCATGGGGAATGATAACCAATGCGACCATTGGATTCATCCCTTACATCAGCCATCAGCGATCATCACAGGTGTGTACATTACATAAAGCATGCTTGGATACTCAGAATGAAAAATGAGAGCTGTGATGGCTCTTCATAATGGTTTGTGACTACCTGTCTTGATTTGTAGTTGTGTCCCTCTTTACGGAGTGAAACATGAGGAATATGTGCTTGGAGAGGTACGGTTTCAATTGCGAGAAGATTACATAACTAATTAAAAGATAACGAGAGTAATTAAGATGCTTGACGCTCCACATGCAGTACTATTCCACCTGGCTTTTGTTCAAAGGGGGTAAGAAATCGTAGAAGAAGCTTACCTTTCAAGTGGCTGGAGACGCTGATGGGGGAGGGGGTTCCAGTAGGTCAGCAGACGGAGATGATGTTTTCAAGGTATGGCTCCTGATTGCCGGCAATCAAAAGCAAACAAAGTTTGTTTTCCAGGGAGTAACAACCATTAAATCGCAGTCACACCTTGGGCGAAAGGTACGTCCATATAAAAGGTTTAGTTTTCAGGAAGCATATGTTTCACTAGGAATATTTTGTTTGAACCCTGTCTACAGAAGGGAGGCACTAAATTTTGACAATGAAGTTAAAACAGTACAGCTGCCAGTACAAGCTGATGCTTGGATAGGACTTAAGTCACGAAGGGTCAATCAACAATAGGTCACTACACTGGGTACAAAATGGGATGAAATCGTCACCAAAAAAGTACAGTTCAAATTGTAGCAGCAAAGTTCTGCACTGCTAATCAAACCTAAACATTCGTCTAACCACAGTTACAATCACACGACTAACGAAACTATAACGACGGTGGTCAACAATTAAACGGTACCGTTAACTATTCCAAAAAGGTACAATGTTTGACTTGAACTCAAGACAATTACTGCAATAGCTCGGAGCTAATGAAGACATACGCTGGTGATGGAGCTACTGCTCGTCCCTCGCGGTTTCATGACAGAGTACAAAATAAAAGATTCTTTTTTACCCAATTAAGCCTAATT
>VRMD01003262.1:0-11301 GCA_009872375.1 Sminthurides bifidus | reverse complement strand
CCCCCCCCCCCCCCCATGCAGAAATTATTCTTCAACATGTTCTGACGCATACCCCTGCCTTTGATCCGGTCTGGAATAGCAAACAAGTCTTCACCAACTTTTAATTTTTCCTCAGGCCCAGGAAAAGATGACACGACGAAGACGCCTCCAGCTGTTTTTGTTTGTACGCATTTGGGTTTTCATCTTCTTCACGCTCACAGCCGGCACCCTGTACATTTACATGGGCTGGAAAACATGCTGGGTCATTTTCGCCTGCTCTTCAGCCCTCCAAGGGATTTTCGTCTCCTTGTCTGTCACATGCAACTGTCAAGTCTTGAAACTGTACACACGGAGCATCCGGTCACGCGTCACCGCCGCCACCACCGTCAACTACGGTGCCGGGGCAGAAATGGCAAAATCCTCCAGTTTGCAGCTCCTAACATGGGACAACGTACCTGACACGGTGTAATATTCGGTAATTTATGCCCTCATCATATCTACCCCCGACTTCCTCCCCTTTGAATTTCCACCCGCCACCTCTCCGCCAACCCCCACGCGTATCACGGATAAGAAGCTTGCATGTAATGCAGCATGTACAAGTAATGTAAACGTAAGCATGCACAAGAAACGTTTCATAAAATCCCTGTTCCACACCAGCAACTCCAGAGCCGGCAAGTGTCTGCAAGCTCATTTCGGCTTCGGCTTTTGCGAGAATCCACACACTTCTACCATACGTACTATCGTTTAGGATTTTATGCCTCTTTGAAGTACCTTAATTACATACGGTACTGCATAAATGATGAAACACATTTTCCGCTACGAAGTACTGTACTTATTAGCATTAGAGCAACTAAGCTAAAGTAAGCACAAGAAACGGAAAGAGCCAAGAAGAGAGGAAAAACTCAAATCGCCATGGCAGAATTGCAGAAAGAGAGAGAGCGGGAATAATAAACTTCTCCAAATCATGGCTCGTAAAGTTCTTTGATGTGCTCATACTATGACGCATTCAAGTCCTTCCTAATGCAGTCGGGAGTTAAATTACATGAGCAGAAGCGCCCATTGAATACAAATGATAGGAGGACGAAACAATTATTTATGGCATTTTAGATTAAATTAGGGCCAGATGAACCGCACCTACGATTAATGTTCGGTGAAAGCAGGTGGTGAAAGTACCCACAAGCCCCTGAAGAGAAACCTATTACGTTCCGCAGTAGGAGCTTCGCCCTCCGCAAGAACAAGGTCCTCATCCTTACATTCATTTCGTCACGCAAGCTAGCACTAAATCCTAATGCTGATGGCGGGACGTCTGTCATCAAGATTTAAGGCTTAATTAAGAGTTATACTTAACTTGAATTAAACACGACATGGAGTCTGAAATAGAATCGAGGTTTCTCATGCAAAAGAATACGATCGTGTATCATTTACTCTCATATCATTGCCATAACTGTGTAATTAGTAAGCAGAAAAGTTTGACTTTCAGCAGCTGTGTTAGCTAGCATGCAGGCATTTTCCAATTCAGATTTACTTTCACCAAACGCGAGGCCTCCGTTCAATAAAAACGTTTCCTGAATTATTACTTTCATCCATTAATTTTCCAACTCGCAATACTAACAATCAATAGGGCAATTTTTTCCCCACATCAGCAAATGATGAACGGTGCTAAATTCTCACTGGCACTAAAAGCTTGATGTTATTAGCTGATTATTATTTATTACCACAAGTCAAAGTGTTATAGCTATAAGTAGCGGTAGTAGTGAATGAGTCATAAAACTCTATATCATACCACACATATTTTATTATGTACCCTAAACTACCACTGCATATACGATAGGCTAAGAGGAACACGGCCCTTGATAGCATGTAAGGAATCATAATTTTGTACCTGGCTACGGAGTAACGAATGGAGTGTGTCGGCAACTGATTTATGATCGTTAGCGACCAGAGTCATAAATTCCCAAACGTATGAAATCTTCGTGTACCGAATGCTGCATTGTGAAATACTGCTAAATTATATTACATAAATGTGCTACTTTTCCCCCTATGGGATGAAACGTTTATCTCTGTGTGCTAATCGACCTATTCGACGATTACTGCTTTCGAGCACCAAGGCTTTATATTTCTGGAGCAACTGTTATGTAAGCTGGATGCTGTATTCGATCCATTCCATCACTGTACAATAAAGTAACAAAGCTGGAATTCAAACAAGTTATGTGTAAGATACTTGATTAAACTGCATCGGTTATAATGTTCGAGGATCTTTGTCCAAGGAACGCAATGACCGAAGTTTTCGCCAAAATCGAGGCCCTTTGAATCCAAGTAAGCATTATCTTTAATAATAAAGCGTTTTTATAAATGGCAGAGTGTCTTAATGAATTGTAGCACCTGGAAGTTGATACACCTTGTTTTTGTTACCGCGAACTGACCATTCCGTGATACATGTTCCGTAACGTTACAACAACACGTTACCTACGAAGCCAATCTTCTCTCCAGACTTCATTGAATTCTGGGGCAAAATATCTTGTTAAGACATAATCTACCGTGAACTGGAAAACAATTTGGGTTAGAAAAACTTTGCAAGAATCTAATATCTTGGCTTGTGTAAACAATCCAATGGATTTCCCTCACTTCGGATATCGGGGATAAAATTGGTTTAGAGCTAGTAAGGCTTGTGCATTCTCCTTCTCAACCACCCTGGGATGGAACCACGGCTCCATCTTTTTTGGCTGGAGAAGTTTCCGGTTTCCTCCCTGTCTCGGAAGCAATATTGGCCCAAGAATTTCCAGTTAATTCGTCAGGTCATCCAGATCTCCTGCTATCTCCACAGTGGGCCTGTTTGATTCAGAAAATCAATGTTACATGACATTGGCGCGAATGCACACACAGCGGGAGATTGGTCGGAGAAAATTGTTATTTGCTACTACCATTTACTGTTGGTACAAGTCCAAGATGATCCTGTAAATCCATAGGCAGTGTTCCCCTTCCATCTCATGTCATGCGAGCCCTTAGAAACTCGATTATCTGGTCAGATGTAAGCAAACAAAGTGATTTGGAGCGAAATCAATTGGAAATAGCAAAGTGACCAGATCCTTGCGATCTCACAGACGCAGAAATTCCAGCCTGGGCTTGGGCTTTTAAGAACTTAAGAATTTCCAGCGTTACAGCGAATCAAGATAAGAGCTTCGACTCGCCAGCAAGCTCTTCACTAGGCCGGGAATGAAATCTGATCTAAGAGAAAAATAAGTCTGTCAGTGTAGGAAATTGCTCTTGTGAGCTGACAAAAAGGACTCGGTAGTGGGCTTGCTTAATTTTAGAAGAGCCTTTAGTTACTTCTCGGTAGATCAAAGCAAGGAATTCTCCTTTCACCAGTCCAGAATCTTTTATTTTTAATGCGATTTTGACATATTTCTTCTCTGTAAGGTGGGTTCACGCTTCTTTGAAAAATAATTTCCTCTTGCAATGCCAACAAAGTGAATATTCTTCGAAGAAAGGAAAACACTTTGAACTGTATTTATAAATGCCCTTTTTGAAGGCGGTAGGGTGCCAGGAAACGTTGGTGGCTTCACCTTTGCATTGTACGGCTGCAAGTTCCTATTCCATATTCCATCACGTCTCTTTTGAATGGCACTGGGTAGCCTTTCGGCTCATTTCACGTTGACAGCACAACAGGGAGAAGAATCTGCGCCATTGCACAAGTGTCAAAGAAAATTTCTTTGCAATAAACGAATATTCTTTATCAAATAGTCTCTTAGAGTCACAAAGGGCGCTAACAAAAGGTGAAAGTAAGAGTTCATGCTTATTCTGCATGATGAAAATGGGTGAAGTTCAAATGATATGACCTTCAGCATGCGGGGTACTATCTTCCCCTGCAAAACGTAAATTCACAAGGTTTCTGTCAGCTAAACTCTTAAAACGGAGTTGTTGAACTATTGTTACTAAAAAAAAACTTGTGTGTCTATTTGAAAGATTATGCGTGAATGTAATTGTCTTTCAGTGTAATTTAAACAAAACAACCTGTACAGGATCGAAACTGAATGAGGTCAAATAAAAATTTCATTGATGAATCTAGAATTTAGACACAATGTCATCAATACTAGGTCCGCCATTTTCCATTTCAAGTTGATCAAGCCAGATGAGTGAGTGCCATTGCTTTAAGACATTCCTACGTGTTTTTCAACCGTAGTAGGGGTATCCACCATAGTATGGGTAACCACCACCGTAATAAGGGCCCCCACCGTAGTATGGGTAACGACCTCCTCCATAGTAGTTGTAGTGACGTGAGTTCTCAGATGGGAGAGCCATCTGCACAAAAAATTATAATCACAGGTATTAGCATCTTTAGTAAAGCTCCTAATTATGATAGGTTGAGGTACTGCGGTACTTTTGCAGAAACTGCAGTGAGAACAAAATCATCTGTAGGAAGGATACAACGCAGTTCGTAGTCTGATAAATTGACTACGACTTAAGGTACTGGTTCAATCAACAAGGTGAACTTTAATGAGGATTAGTAATTAGTAAAAAAGAGAAAATTACCGTCACAGCGATGATGCTCAGCAAAAGGATAACTGCGACTCCAAAATACTTCATCATGATTGCGAAGTTGTGGGAAAAGGTGAAATTCCACTTGTGTCTGAAACTTGTATCCGGAGGAATTGTCCGCTCGTTTGCAAGAGTTCCACAGATGTGATTTACAATTCATCGATGCGCTAATTTATACCCAATGAACGATTGCATAACTGACATTCACCTGTTGACCTGCCGTGAAGGTGATGCCATAAACATTGCTTACACAGCTGCAAGAGTGTGGGTTCATAATAAAAACATGTTCGCGTGCCACTAATACAAGAATGATTCGTCATCATCCTTTTCCAGACGAGATTTTCTGGCTGGTAATCACATGATTCTGCCTGGAAAATGTTGGCTAATACTACTTTCCACACCACTTGCCATTGCAGTTTGCATTTCTAAAGACTGAAAACAGCAGAAACATGTGCAGCCTCGGAACATATGCTTCACCTCTACCTGACTCGGGACTTAATTGCTTGGTACAAATAAACTTACCTGTATAACTAGTGCAAGCCAGAATCAAGGGAACAAAGACGACTCGTGGTTCTTCAAAAGACTAGGATCCAGCATAACCTCAGCTGTATGAGCTATTTTCATTCAAAAAATTGCATAAAACCTGTGACATTGACAGGGACATGGACATCTTGGCCAACCTTTATAAGGGCATGTCACTGGAATCTTTCGGTCATGCAATTGTACTCCCAGCCTGTCCCACATGATTTTTCTTTCTTACGTTTAATAGACATGCATTAGCCATGTGAAGCAACTCCAGTTCTTCAGCCCGAGTCATTCATTTGGTGAAATGATCTTATTTGTCACAGGGGATTCTCATGAATCGCAAAGTGTCTCATTCTTGACGTCTTTTTATATTTCACCATGACAATCTGGAAATCCTATTTGCAAATGTTCTCCTGGTACCATTCAAAAACAAAATAAGAGACCGAATCCATGTCCTGAGGTTGAAATGTTCAAATGTAAATGCTATCTCTAAAAAATTGCAAGCTTTTTTTCGTCCCAAGCAAAAAAGTAGTTCTCTCATCCTCCTCCCATCTTGTAAGGAATCCGGATTGAAAAAAACACTGCTGCCCTACTGCTGCTGGGAAAAGAAGAGCCTGCTGGGGATTTAGCAAAGGAAAAAGTAATCATTTTAATGCCATCTCGCTGATCCTCATTCTCATCCCTTGTTGATCATGAAATCCTTGATAAGACTGTATTAAATCCAGTGCCTTGTCCAACCAAGACTCGTGCTGTCTGAAATGATAAGATTCTACGGGGAATTAGAAAAATTCAACCATTTTTCCATGCATCAGCCATCCGCTCCCTCCATTTTTCTCTTCCAGGCCATTTTCCACTTGGAAGCTCACCCCCTATTCCCTCTCTTCATCATCATCTTCATCCTCGTTTTGAAGCACAGACAACTAAAGCTGGAATTCTCAAGACCGTCTGGAAAGACCTCGTGTATGAAAAGTACGTGTAGGAGGAACATTATTAAGCCCAATGAAATCCTTGTTACAGATTACGTTCTCTGTTTCCTACTTCCGTGAAAAGTTCCATCTTCAGCTCATAAACTTGTTGTGGAATTCTTGACCGAGGGGAATACGAAAGTGGCTTTCACCTCCTACGTATCTTGGTCTTCCTTTACGTCCGTGCTTTCTCCATCACAAGATAAGGAAAGCAATTCCAGCTTCAGTTCCAAGATACGCACAGTTTCAGCGGAGAACGTAATCTCGCCCATACAAAAGTGAAGTAGACGTGATATCAACAGATCGTCACGCAGCAAAGTAAGTGTTTGAAAAACTGCTTCCTCTCAGTCTCCTTTTCAGTAAGTCCAAGTTAAGAAAAATAAAAGTACCTTCACAACTTCCCAAATATGACATGAGCAATTATAGTATTTTATTTTTATAGCTTCGTGCTTAGACTTCAGAGTGGATCAGGCTAAAGTCTTTCAATGACTGTTTGTGCGTGCCAATCTTGAAAGTGCGTTCTGGGATTGTCACCTTGGCCTGAATCCTGATTTTGGATTAGTACTCGAAACTGCAGTGAACCTTACGAATTTGCTCCTCAAGCTTTCGATTTCGATTTCCCGGGTATAGATAAAAAAAGTTCCACGTGCGCGCCATTTTCACCGAGGGTTGGAGAACTCTTATTAGGAACTCAATTTCGGTTACTCAACGTGAGTAGAAGTAGTGTGACAGGAAACTAGAACTGGAACTCTGAAAAGGATCAGCGTATGCTTTTAGAAGTTGCGTCGGCTTAAAAAGCATTTTCTTGTTAACTTGTACATCTCTCTGTCTTGACAGTTTTTACTCAAGTGTGGGTGAAAACAAGTCGGAAAGCCACACACACACATTTCAGTGACTTCTGTCCGGTAAAATTTGTACTTTTTAGTCGGATCGTAGAACTTCCTGGGGTGTTGTCAAAAAAGTTTTACCGAAAGCCACGCAGGACTTGGGTAATTCAGAATCATGACGATAAGCTACCTCACCGGACGTATTTTATTGATACGTGGATTCTCCACCGGCGTAGTTTCGGCTATAGATTTTACAATTGAGGCAAGTTACTAAGGCCAAACTATAGAGGTTCCGAATCCATTAAATTTCAAATTTTCCATCCCATATCAAGCCAGCCAGGCGAGATTCTACCATTATAAGGGATTTGCACACAAAGCTGACGTCATGTTTGTGTCAATTTTATTACCGTTAAAGTCATTATTGCTTAACACAATAGCCGTTTTGAAATCTTCGGATCGATGTAGGTGGTTCCTACTACAGCTAAGGCACGCTCGAATCTTCGTAGATTTTCATGTAAATCCATTCTAATGCTAATTCATGAATTGAATTAAATTTCTCAAAGCAATGATCTTAAACTGTAACGGATAATTGACTGCTCTAGCCTGGACTTTCAACATGTTCAACTCAGCCATTACTCTTTTTCAGCCTCGACCACAGTCTAACAACTACAAACTCAAGCACTTCAACGATCGTTAGCAACGAAGAGCCCAAGAACAAACCCAGGGTTCCACCGATGTCACACAACAAAGCAATGATATCGTAAGCAGGCTTCTCTTTCACAATTTCGAAGGACATTTCCGGGAAGTAAATGATCACGTTGCCAATGTTCCCCTGTGACATTGCCACACTTTCCACGTAAGGGGTATAAAAAAGATGGTTGCATTCAGGCCTGCACCGTTTTCCACACTCGGACCATAGGGTGGCATTCCCTTTCGCGACTTTCAAAAACGTTATGAAGGCTCTATTGTACCTAGCGGGCGTGTCACAAAGAGGAGGAGGGGTTGGCTCCGCCACCCCCTCCTCTTTATACTCCCAACTTTCACTTTCAGCCGGGCCCTCGTCCGTAACTAGACTTGTGGCCTGTGATGATAACATGAACGGGAGTCGACAGCGAGTGAAGTGAAATAATTCACTGTTAAAGCAGCGATTAACGCAACTTGATTTAGAATAATGAGCCTGAGGCAAACATGGATGGTCCATTCGGTTTAAACTTTGAAATCCTTTCAGACGAATGGCGATGCTGACATCCTCTCCTGGAGATAGAAACACGCCTTCAATCTCTGTCATAGCCTGGTCCTTTGCCGGGTGGAAAAAGAGCTTCAAGCCGGGCTCATGTCCGAGGGGATTCCCACCACGGGCTCCATCCAAAAGCTTGCTCCAATTTATTTTCAGCCGCAGTCCAAAGTTAAGCCCACTTGCCTCTATACTGTCCTCTGATAATGCAGAAATATAAATGCTCACAATCCTTATCATTTCCATGCACCGCTGGCATTTCAACAGCGTCCAGACACCCGTTTCTATCCAATAAGCTCGTGTGCACCCCGTTTACCAAATCTTTCCAGCTTTCACTCATCAAAAATAAGTGAACAAAGAGCTGTGTATTAAAAGCTGTCCTTTAAACATCCGTTGTAAGGCTTTTGTCAGACACTGGGAGTACATAATTGGCTGACTAGACCTGCCAAGTCTCAAGTGATTTCGTAAATGGGAAGTGGAGCAGACAACGGCCTGTCACCAGCCTATTTCTTTGGACTGGGCCGGAAAATCCGGATAAATTCAACCGAGTGGTACCTACTTGGGAATCCCACAAGTTTTTTTTTCTGTCTTCAAAGTAGTAAGGAAATTTGTTAGTGCTAACAAGCTTGTTAGCTCTGTCTGATTTCCCCGCCATTTGTCTTCGATCAAGTGATTTATAAGAGGGAATTGCAAATCTTTATTGCTTGACTGCATGCCTCTCCTATGAATAATTTAAAGGAGCGTTCAAACAATAACCTACTCCTGATTATCCCGACAGTGAAGTTGCGGTGGGAAACAAAGGGGCTTTTACTCCACCTGTGCATCTTGAGCATTTGTGATTTTCTCTTTAACGAATTTCTCGTACTTTTGCACCCCAGCTGAACTGACTACTTACCGTAATGATGTGTGTAGCAAAGGCCCAAGGTTGTGAACACCGGCTGCCAATTTTTCCTTGAATTTTTCATGTTAACGAGGGTCTGCAACCAGTGAAAATACAAATTCCTTCTCACAGTGACCGTTGCCAGGCAACGGAATCCTTTTACAATAAAAGTTTAGTCACCAGATGCATGAGCCAAAGCAATTCTGAGGATTACTCCGAATTTACAAGAAAATGTCTCAAACCCATTTCGAAAACATTAAAACGTGTGTAACAGTAGACGATTATGCTGTAAACCACTGCTGAATCACAACCCAGCAATTGTAAGCACTTACAGCCGCAATGAAATCCAAAGAAGGCGCTGCCCTCTCCCAAATGCTTGATACATTGACTGTTTGGCTGTCCGCCGATTCTGTTTTATCTGTCCCCAGAGTTCCATCCGGCAGCATCCCAACCGAATTTAGTTTAGACGACCTTTGAATAAATAATCTGCCCTCAGGGACTTAGTACTTTGTTTATCAGCTTCAAATGCTCTGATTCAGGACCAGCAGCTCAAACCCGAAACGGTTTATAGCCAGCAGGAGAAAGCTCAGAAAGCTTTTACTTGTAACTCCATGACTGGCTCTTACCATTCGCCCACAAAACTTTTTTCACCACTAGTTTTTAAGTCAAGGCAAGTTCCATTAGGTCCTATCTATACGACCGACAGTGCTACAAATTTTCTCAACTCTGGCTCCAAGCTAACTTGCAGTTAGTTCGTGAATGTCTCGAGGGCATTTTCACGGAGTGAAGTTGCCTTCAGTCCATCCTTAGCTTCATATGCAAGTGCAAGTACAGGTTATCATTATCCACGGACTAAAGGTAGAGAAAGTTGCTTACGCAAACATCGGCATTGGACAAACTGTTATGTCTGGCAGGACCAATGAGTCATTGTGGCGCAAAATTACTGCCACTTGGGTCGGTGAAGACAAAATGTAGAAGAGTCGACTCGCAGAGTAGTAAATTACACAAGTGAAGCAAAGGAAAAGAGCAGTAATCCACAGAAGTTTCCTGAAACGCACAAAGCCAAAAGGTTGCAAAGTTTTTCAAACCTTTCAGCCCCTCACGAGTACCACAAACGCGAAGAGGAAACGCCATTTGATATCTGAAGAGAAAAGCTCCGTTTCAAGGACCAGGCTCTCATCTGAACTCACATTGAGCATTTCAATGGAAAGATGAGCATGCCAGAGCAAAAGGCATGGAACCTGGGAATGTATAGCGTAGCTTACGCTATAGTTTCTCTCTTCACAGAAAAGTTTAACAAATACTTGAGGAAGTAAGTACAAAACAAATGCAATTAGCAGCTATTTAGGACCAAGTTCCAGCTTATTTTTCACTCAAACTCCGCACATTAAAGAAGGAAAATTGCCGTTTGACCCACTTCCGGGTAGTAATCTAACCTGCTTAATGGTAAATTCTTGTCGAGGATGTTTCGTGCCCCGATAATTGAAACTTCTAATTGGGGCTCTTCCTTCTCCTTGATGAAATTAGGGGATATGATTTCGCTGTAGTTGTAAACAGTGTTTTCGGCCACGGTGGAAGGCCATAAGAATTTCTTCTTCCAGGTCTCGTCCATATCGACTAAAGGGGTTGCAAGGCTTGTCACCGGGTTTTCCCCCGATGGTTTCCTGCATAACTAAAAGTTTGAAGAGTTGCCGTTGAAATTTGCCGCACTCCAGAGCAAATAAAGTTGTTACGTTTTCGATTATTTGTATACCGGGAGGGTCCATTAACCATTGCAATTTTGCCCAAGTAGCCAAGCTCTGACCGGATATGTCTGATTTTGAAACAGCCTCATAGCCACGTAACTTGCGATGTTTTGAGACCAATTTTAATGTCGCACATGTCAGATGAAGCAGTTAAGTGAATGGAAACAATGCCATATCGAACAAATCTGTTCCATGGAAACATTAAATTGTGTAAGTGCGTATTGTAATGTACGGCAGTATGCCGGAAATCCTCTCGTAGAAAAAACAACCCGACCATCAGCTGTATGAAGGCTTGATTTAAAAATAGTTCAAAAAATGTTATTAAATTCTGAGCAATTTGACGCTGGAAACTTGTTTCCAAGTAGACTGATACTGAGACTTTTGTTTGCATGTTGGAAAACAATTAAGAAAAAACTGACAACTCTTAAAAAGGACACAATAGGGACAGGCATTAATCGACCCTTCTCTTGACTTCCATCCGCTCCCAGCTCTCTTCACTACAATGGAATTGCCCAATTGCCTCCACAAATTCTAAAAACCTGACAAAAATACCCAATGAACACCAGTTGGTTACTGCAACGTTGCAATTTGGTTGAAAACGGTTTGTAAC
>VRMD01003261.1:0-11302 GCA_009872375.1 Sminthurides bifidus | reverse complement strand
TGCTTTGGGTCGTATTTTACCCTTGTGGTAAGTAATAAAAAGGTAGGTAAACTTCTATCTAAAGAACCGATCCGTCCCTACGTAACCCACTGGTATTTACCGATACAGTTTCACTCAATACTATACGTGAGAAGCTCCGTAATTATTATTGGAAAAAGAAAGGTTCAGGTTGTTTTGAATATCTTCTGCAGTGGAAAATAAATATGATTAACTAATAAGTTTTAGCTGTGAAATCCTTGCTTCACTCATTACTATATGGTACAGAGTTGCAGAACGGGGTAGCCTTCCAGGATTACCTATTGATGTAAGGAAAATGAGACGCCTTGATGTTTAATGATCGCACTGGATACGCTATTTTGTATAGGTTTTGACAGACTCGAACAATTGCTTTGATGCGGTCTGTTGGTTAAGAGGAGCAATTATTAACTGCCTCTTGGTACACCAAATTAGCTTTTGAGGCACTGCTATGTAGCAGCACGGTTAAAAACACTTTACTTTTGAGTATACTTGGTTTACAGTCGTGGTTAAAGTTCCGTGTTTGATTGAAAAAGGCTCTTTTCAAGGCTTGATGGTAACGGCAGGTTTGGGTAACAGAGATACTGAGTTCGGGCTCGGAGCAAAGAATGGCGGAGACAAAACTTGTTTTATTGAAAGAGCATGAGAGTTTTGTTCTTACAGCTGCATTCGGCATGCTTTTCGTTGGTAGTTCGGCCGGAAGAAGCCAGTGAAGCGAAAGGTTGATACTTGGCAGGCCAGTGCCAGAAATGAAAGTTTCTCTGGTAAAAGCCATGTCATCAGGCAGTCCTCAGACGCTTGGGAATGATCATTTAGTAATTGAATGAATTGAAAAAAAAGCGAATGCCGTTTTCCATGTCTTCACCCCAAAGGAGGCCTTTCATTTAGATTGCAGCAGCAACTGCTCAAATGTCAGAGTTTCCTGCAATATTTGTTTTACGCTCATCACACAGAACTGCACACAGATTCCAACTATTTTAGTGATAGGCTCTGGCAACTCTGGATAGAGTCGGACGAGGGAATGCAGAAGAAAAGTTCTCTTGGAAAAATCTCTCTGTCAACGCCAAGGCTTTCTCACATTGTTTTTCCAGTTAATTCTTCCGTGCAGGTAGAAATTACGGATGCATGAGCTGGAGAGTTTCCAAACCTGATTTGTATTGGTCCGCTGTGACTAATCGCATGTGCTTTCTCTTTAATCGGAATCAATTAATCACGTTTTCTCCAACAACCGACCCATTTAACTTTGCCAGTTACACAAATACACAAAGTTTTCTTTGTACCTTACTGAAATTTTAAATAGTGTTCTGTGCTTTGGACAGTGTAAGTGCAAATGGTGGTAAAATCGAAACTTTTGTTATCACGACTATGGTGGTAACTCTCCACTTGATTAAAGTGATATTTTCATTTGCACATATTGGCATTTTGCGAAAAGCTATTTACTTGTCCATGTTTCTTACTCCATGAGACAATAATCCAGACTGGACTGAACCAGTATTATCTAGCTACCTCCATGACCAAAGTCTCAGTGGTTTAATTTATTTCGCATTCTGGAAAAGACAAGTGCGACTCTCCTCAATCTTTTCTTTTTGATCAAACTTGGTTCAAGATAGAAAGTCCAGCATCATTGTACTGTGCGGAGGGAGAAAGTTGAAAATCTATTACTCGGCTCTCTCCCATTGGTCACATTATATAAATTACTTTCTTCAACCTGGTGATTACATGGGCGCAAATAAAAAGTCTGTTTTAATCTTGCTTATCAGATTTGTGGTGTCATTCAGTACCTTGTTCAAGTAACTCCTTCCCTCTCTTGGCCTCTAAGCCAGACATTAATTGCGACCAGCTTAGTATTTACTTGATCCAAGTTTGTCAACAGCTATTGAACAACCTGGAAATTTCCCTTCTGTGTCGTTGTCTTTAGTTCCAAGCTATTCGGATCTAGGAGCAATGCTTACCTCTTCGTTTTCGTTATCTCCGCCGTATTTTTTTGAAGTGGCTAACTTTCAAGACCATAATTAATCGATATGAATCCAGTTATAGACATGGCTATATAACTAGTAACACGGCATGGCTCTCCTACCCTAGTATAGCTCAGGAATTCTCCCTGGACCGTAATCAGCCAAATCTCTAATTGCTAGTTTAAATTCCACAACTACAATAACTTTTAAACGGCATTAAAATTCCTACGTCATTTTCTCTTACGCAAATATGAACTATGAACGAACAAACCAGGCCTCCGTCCGTGCATCAAAAAGCTGTCCTCTTCTTTTTTTATAAAACTTTAATGTCGTAATCTTGCTTCTTTCACTTAAACAAATGCTACGCAGCATGAGATGGCAAGGATGCTGACGATTCATCAGCTTTGTCAGACATGGGCAGTCAGGCCTCTGGAATGTGGTGCAAACCGACTTGGCGGTTTGTAAGCACTAAAGAGGGGTGTTAAATTTCGCCAGCCTGGTAAATTGCCTACGATAATGCGCGCATTCCAGCGTGCTTCATTAATAATGCAATGTAGAGCTTGTTTTCCCACGCGAATTAAGTTACATGCCGTTTTCACAAATCGCATTTTATGCCCACGCTTTTCCGTTTGGTCTATGAATATTAATTCTACATCGGCTCGCCGCAGCACACCCCTGATTTCCAGAGTCCGGCGAATATAAGAAAGACTGGAAGAAATCAGTGAAGAAAACATCAGTTGTAGCAGTCATTGCTGATGCTGATGATAAACAAATAGATTTATGCATGGAAAAGAGCAGACATTGCATCTTTAAGACAGCATGGTGTACATCAGACCAGAATTATAGCATGCTAAACCTCGATTTAGCACCTAGACTCATTCTACCAATGTGGCACATGATGCGGCAGCGACTTCGCAATTGTAACACCATGCAATACGTTGTACAGATTACAGAAAGATCAACTTTAATGATGCATGACGACGATGACAGAAGTGGGGGAAGAGATATAGTTTTGATTCGATGTGGATCACAATGGAAGTTTCGATCATTTTTAAACACGGTATAGTAGGCTTTCTGTGGTAAGACAATTTGGATGTGCCATTCACAGAATTCCAGCTTGCACGTAGTTACAGTTCAGAGCATTCTGCTTTGCTACGTGAAAAAATGTGGTGACTGTGTTACAGAAATCTGACCTGGCTTCACTCAGCTAGTTTCCAAGTTATGCCTTTAGTTTGCTCCTAGGATTGTGGAAAACAGGAGCACGATCCTTGCTAGACGTTCAATGTCCTATCAGGAGGATTGCATACGGGAAAAATTGACAAGCGTCCTCCATCGCATTGCGTGCCTTGAGTAACCTGTTCGTTTCGTACAAATGGAAAAACAGTAGCTGGAACAGAACGTGTCTTGTCCTTTAAGCGTGACTTACCGTGTGGCATTTCTTGGTCTTCCGTTGCAAGTGTGAGTCTTTTGAAGAAGAAGTGTTCGACATCCCTGATGTCGTCTGTGTGATTAAATCTGGGGGAAGCACGAGGGTGCCAGTGCAGTGGTTAGGACACAGACAGATACTGCACAGTGGTGGCTCTGAAGAAGATCCACAGCAGGCCAGCGCAGCAGTTCCCCAACAGAATGACGTGATGAAGCAAGGCCGGGGTCGTAGGAGGAGAGACGGCTGCTTCTTTCTTCGCAAACTTGTGCAGAATTCGCGGCGAGGGAAAAGTACGATTCAAGACAGCGAGAGGCTCATCCAGGATTCAGGGATGGTCCGAGCAGCTTAGATGTGTAGAGCGAAAGCGTGTGAGCGTGCAAAACCCGTTATCACCTCCTAGCTTTCTGTTTCATCCCTGTGTTATCTTGAGGACAGGATTTTTCATGAATCCTCTTATAAATGTCCCGAAAAAGACGGTGGTAAGGAAACCCTCACGTGAAAAATTCCATGTTTCTCCTCAACTACAAATTGCACGACTCCTCAAATCACGTTTCTTCTAAAGAGAAAGACTGGTAGCTTGTCATCAGTGTCCAACCCAGACGTAATCTCTTTCCTAAAGAGTGGGTGAAAGTGTTAGCTCAATCCTATTCTTGCAGAACTAATAAAAGCGTTACTGATGTCACACAGGCCTGACAGCATTCCCTTGTAGCTGGATAGCATCTAAAGACGAGAGTCACCTGGTGGGGGTTAAAAGGTGTGAAAAGCCTAGACTGTGGCTCTGATTTTCAGCTGAAAGTAACACGTTTTCAGTGTTTATCAACAAGAAAGTTGTGACCTATGCAAAATTTGGTGAAATTACTTTAAAACTTGACTGTGCAAGCTCCACGCCGCGTACAGAGTGAAAGTTCGGAGAAAAGTCATCATGCGACGTTTCTCTTGTGAGTGACAGCTCTACCACACTGATTTAGACTGAAGCAGTAAAATAATTTCACAAGCTGCTACAAAGGAAAACTCTGTGCAAGCTCCACGCCGCGTACAGAGTGAAAGTTTGGAGAAAAGTCATCATGCGACGTTTCTCTTGTGAGTGACAGCTCTACCACACTGATTTAGACTGAAGCAGTAAAATAATTTCACAAGCTGCTACAAAGGAAAGCCGGGACTGCTTTGACTCAAGGTAAGGGAAATGAGACCACTGACAAGAATTTTGCATCTCTGCCACCACAGTCGCGGTTAGTAGCTTCTGTAGTCTTAGAATATTTTGAGCAGGAAGGCAGTCAACTGAACTTTATAAAGACATTGGCAATAAATCCTGAAAAGAATATGATGTTCCTCCAAGATCCTTTCATCGTGTCTCCAGAATTTACCTTGTCCTTATTTTCTCAAAAACAATCTAGTTGTAAAATCCACTTTCCACCATCCTGAAACCAAGGCGGAGGAAACGTAAAAGTTGAATCCCTCCGTCTCGACTCTTGCCGCTGGAGACTGTATATACTTGGTCTTGGTAATAGTTTTTCTCAAATTGTACATGACCAACTTGTCGCAAATACATGCATGGCTTGGTTTGTATCTAGACATCATGTCAGACATAACTCTTCGGCTTACCACAGATGCCAAGCTTAGAGTCGCCCCTAGAGTCGCGTGCATTTCATGATCACGAACTTTGATATTTAACTCTTTGCGTGAGGAGGAGTGCAATGCAGATTTTTTATCTCCCAAATATCCAATTAGTTCCCGCATGTACTACAGCACGCGAATTTGAATTCTCCGGCTGAGTGATACGATAAAAAATGAACATTTTACACCACTTGCCGCAAAATATTAGGCTGTAAAAAGAATCACGGATTAAGAAAAGAAGCGGATCTCTCTCCGCCAAACTTTTATCTTACCAAAAGGACTCATTCAACTTTGCCGCACAGCTTGAGTGAGAGACTCGCACAAATTCCAATTTCGTCCACTCCAATTCGGGCCACAATAGAGAAAACTTGGTATTCTGCTTTGATGAACAGAGCTTATGAAAAAACCTTTCTGGATATGAGCAGCAAAAATGCTGCTGGCTAAGGCGCACTGATTAGTAAACTAAGGATAGGTCATTCATCCGTTAGATCCCCCAACTTTTTCACACGGTGTATGCATACGTTGCGCTCGGAAGATGCGTGCTTGAGGCTTTCACAGGATGAACGCAGTCTGCCCGAACAGATTCCGAAAATAGCAAAGCAAAATTAACAATTCTTCGCTCAAGGAACAGCTCAACAAGGCTTGATCTTTACCCGAGGTTTGTGGCCAGACCTGAACTTTTCCCTCGGCGGTTGCTGATACATTCCCGAGGATGGCACGAAAGAATGTATCAGTTGAGCTCTTGTGTGATCAAAAGACAAAGAGACAGATTAAGGCAGGGTATTCACATTCACACGAGCCCACGGGGGCAGTGTTTATCCATGCTACTGCCTGCTCGTTTACCCAACAGCTTCGAGGCCGTAAGTTAGGTCAAAGTACGTCATCGTAGAGAATCCAGCAAAAATTTACATCACTTCCCATGATGAATGGATGAGTGTGGTAGCTTCGTTCATGTATTTGGCTATGATGTTGTCTTGAGTCACCGGGCCATGTATCTTGCAGCTAATGATGTTTTTATCTTCTGCATGGCACATAAATTAACAAATGTCAGGAAGGAAATGTATTTCCAGCACATCCTTCCTTAAAAACCAAGGAAGCCCAGCTGCTCTCCCCTTAATTACATTCCTATAGTCAACAATGTAAATTAACTCCGAATTGTAACTTCTGAGGTGTACGTACGTAGTACTTCGATCTACTATACCGCAGTCTTCGAGCTTCTGTCCAAATTAAAACCATGTTCCGATGAAAGTTGTTTTATATCACCATATTTTTCACTTTGTGCCTCACTGGAGTTTCCGCTTTGTTTCTTATACCACAATGAATCGGTGTATATTTTAAGTTAAAGCCCAGAACGTGGTACATTTTGAATACTACTTGGAACTTAACGCGTGTCCAGCACCAGGAACACCTTCCGCGTAAACGTATGCATGTGTAATTAGCAGGCATTGTCCGGGGTGTCCGAAAACTGTAAACTTTAAATCTGTATGAGAAGTAAGAGTCGTGAGATAGTCCCATTTACCCGGAAGCTCATACCCACAATAAGTAGATAATCACACCGTGGGAGGCAGCTTGAACAAAGTGGCTTTAAATAGATCTTAATTAATTTACTAGGTCTGCTACCAGATTCCCAGTGGTGAAAAATCCTTAGTAAGAGTCTCCTTGCAGGCAATGAAACTAAGCCATGGCTTATGCTGTGTGACAGACTCACAACATTTACATTTACAACTTAAAAGGGCTTTAATTAGTTAGCTTCTTTGTACACTTCTCCTCATGAGCGTGCTGCTCACAACTTTTGAAGTTCTAAGTTTAGTCTCAGCATCAAGGCAGTCATGAGTTTGCCTTCATGGATTTCATCTCCAGCAAAGTTGCTAACAAGATTATCAACTCGGGAAGAGGAGATAGACAAAGAAATTTTCATAGAGTCCCATGGGAGCGCTAATTAACCAATACCTGACACCCCAAAACACAATAAAGACTTGCTAGAAAATGTCAGCTGAATCAAACCAACTTCTTGGCTCCACAAGTCGAAACAGTTCACGTGCCTCACTTGAAATGCCACTAACCAAAGTTGCAAAGTAGTTCACATCTTTTATTTCCGATCAGCTTACATAAATTCCCTTCAAGGCCATGCACAGCAGGTGTACGGAATAAAATAACAGGGTGCTGATGACGTGGTAGATTTTTTACCTTCGAAACTCGAGTGTTGGGCTTGCAAGTTTAGGATAAGTCTTATCCTTTTGAAAGTAGCACAATTTGATTCAATAATAAAAAATTGCGAATGACAGTTGGTAATTTCATAAAAGTTCCCCTGATGAGTTCGCGTCATTCCAAGAGAATAGTGCATCAGACTGCTTTAGTAACCATAGCAGCTGTCTGCAATTTCTGCAAACTCCGCAACTTCCTCCGAGTTCTTGGCCAAAAGCTCTTGATTTGTGACGTGAAAGTATCTCAAATGTATCAACTTGGGTATTGAGATGTAGCTACGAGGCGGAGTGAAAAAACGCCAAGTGAACAGACACCATTGAGGAAAGTTCTTCCTGCCAGAAATCCCGCTTTGTGATGGTATGAGATTTCAAAGAGCTTGTTGTGCGAAAGAAAACTTGCGATTTGTTTCGGGAATTCATGGCGGCCACATATCTCTCTGGAAGTTGTTCATCTCATCTTTCCTGAAGATTCCATTAGATTGGCATCTTGGCCTCATAGCAACTCGGACATCCATCCGGTTATATTTCTCCGAAGGAATTAGCGACAGCTGTAGAAACATGCAGACATTTGTTGCGCCACAGAGTTTCAACGCATATCAACTAAATTTCAATGCATACCTACATATCACTTCTCAGAGGAAAGACAAAGACGTGGACGGGAGTCCTGCTCCGAATTTCATCGTGGCAGTGCCATATGCCAGGGCCAAGTTCGGAGGTAGATGGCACGTGCGTAATAAAGCCAGACAGATATCGGAAAGATTTAGTTTTAGTGTCTTCTGGATTTCATGTGCCTTGTGGCTGGTAAAAGGTCTGGTAATATTAGTTACTATTCGGAAGCAGCAGTCTCTGCGCTGGCATCGGCCGCACTTTGAAATCAGATTCTCCGGTTGCTATGAACAGATAAGAAATTGACGAGACAGGAGAGAAAGATAACAAAACAGGCGTTGATCAAGAGCCAAGAAAACGGAGGAGCTTGTGCTGCAGTTGAATTATCCCCAAATTAGCGTTTCAGGAAGGGAAGATGAACGCCCTCTTGAATACGATGATGCTAAAATCTAATCTGTTAGATTAGCTAATGTCATGGCTGAGAGCAGGGGCTGAAACAAACCAGCCAGGTTGCCGGGATCACTCTATTACAGGACAGAAGGAAAAAAGGCTGCTCTGTCAGACTAGGGCTTTCCATTCAATAGTAACATGATCGCATCCGTTGTCTTGGATTGATAGCTTTTATGGGGTTATTTCCCAAGTTTATTTGCGAGCAAAAAACGTTACACACTCTGAGCATGCAGACTGAACAAGCACTGGCAAAGTAGGCAAATGAAGATAAAGATCAAGCGGACATGAACCAAGTGATGTACGCCTGCATCACAGCTAGTAGCTCCCAGCGTCGTTGCCACATTATACGACATCATTCATCAAAATGATAAAGCTGATCCACAAGCTCTAGCGGCACTGTGCTCCGTATCTATTTGTGAGCATACGAGGGGAAGTTTTATCCAACGGTTAGTGAACGTCTTAAATCGATTAATCATGAAGGCTAATCTATCCATGTGTGTCCATTTTTCCAAGCTAAGCTAGTTACTGCAAGTAATAAAAGATGGATTTGCGCACATAATGATCCTCGATTTCGGCTCAGAAAAGAATCATACAGGGATCTGTCTTGTCAACTTCCCATGTTTGCAAATCATAAGTACTCAAGGACCCGTCGAGAATGTATCGCTACTTTCTTCGTAGCTATACACTCAATTTGCAAGAACGTATAAATCCTCACCATGGTTACGTCAGTCAGCGCGAAACCAGGGGGAAAAGCTCATGGAAGGAATCCCAAATTCGACAAAGATCCAAGCACCTTTCGTGAACGCGGGTCGCAAACAGCTTTGTCCAGATCTGCGATCGTCAAGTGATTTTCGCAAGTGAATGGTGGAAATTTACCTGATTTATACACGCATCATTCACTAGCACAAATATGATCCAACAGCGAGGAAAATCGAACGCACACAATTCCTGTTGACACATGACATTTGACACATTTCCTATAGTTCTGTTTCTACCATCTTCCAACCCTCATACCCCGCCGCTACACCTTTCAGCTGGAAAACGAACACGGTGGTACGACATTATTTGTTTTCCCAGCTAACCGACGACTTGATTGCCAATCTCAAGGAACGTTACAACACGCACCCACCCTCTCTCTCAGACAAAGTTCAAGAATCGAGACTATTTCAGTTCTCACACTCGTCCGTAAACTGGCAACGGAAACTTGAGAGGAAAGGCCTGTGAACCGGGCGTAGTCCATGTCCATAGCCAGGTTGCTGATGCTGCTGGTGAGAAGATTTACATAATTAATGCACATGGCATTGACACAAGATATTATTACCAAAAACGCGTGTGTTCCAGCCATTTCAAGCTGAAAATGAGATTCTCAGTCACCGGTTTACTCCGGTTACTGCTGGAAATAAAACGGTTCTATCAGCTATCAAGCGACAGTGGGTTGCGACAAGTGAATTATTGTGACAAATCCCTCCCGAGACTACCACCAGTCCTAGAGGTTATGAACATGCTCTTTTGCCGGGTCCTTACACATCCTCGAATTGCAAATGTAGCCAACCATTTGAATCAAGATGGGTGGCAGTGGGCCAAATTCACAGCATTGGCTAATTGCCGGACTTAAATCATCCTTTCAAAGAACCGTGCATTTGAATACGATTCGCTCATATAATCTATTGCATCGCATCTTCGAAAGCAGTAAATATTTAGTATTGGCCTATAAACCCGTCTACGGCTGACTCAAAATCCAAATCTCAGTTTTTCATAAAAAAACTGCCAGCTTCTGGTGTCGCTTTGCAAACTTGTAATGGGGGTCACTCGTTTACACAATTCATGAAATGGTACACTTCCCTGCTTCTACTTTACTTTATAAGGCTTCCTATCTACCGAGTTGACGTTTGGCAAATGCAAATTTACCTAGGGTGAAGCGTTTTCGAGAAGGGTAGGTGAGGATTATTTTTTGCCAACACGCCAAACTTTCCTGTGAAAAATTGAGCCAAGGAATGACACTGTCGGCGAGTTAGTAGAGTTCAACCACTTGGGCAAGTACTTGATTAGCTGAAGTTGGCAACAGCTGTGCATGAGCTAACCCTTGCCTTGGCCTTTATATGAACCCAACCGATTAGAAGTGAGCACTGAGCATGCCCTCAACTTTCACCAGCTTGATCAACGCAGCTTTACAAGAGCAAGAAGCTTTGAAGCTCTAAAATACCAATGAACTTGTGATAAATTCGGGACTTTACATTTTTAAAAGGCAAATTAATAGCCTGTCTGTTCTCTGAAGTAAACTTGCAGACGACAAGTAGACTCGATTCAGTGCTCCTGTAGCTGGTAAATATTTCTGTGTTTTTCTTCTTTAAGCTCGAGAGTTCACCATGCTGGCTAACCCTCCACCGTTTATTTTCTTACCCGATTTTAGCTCTCTTGTTTGAATTAGCGATCACGTGGCTTAATCCCTTCTCAGACTCATGGATGAGGCTGGGGAATAGTTTGGTTCCAATGCTGCGTTGAAGAGCTCAATTGAGTCAGGATGTGCTATCGAATATTACGGCTGTTTAGCCACAACTTTTGCGTGAATCAAAATGGAGGCAAGCGTGTCAGAGCATCGGATGATAGGGCTTAAGGGTTTCAACATGCTCCTGCGAATTCCTGGGTTTTCCTCTGCATGTCAGCCACAGCAAGGAAGCTTTCATCTTGACCTTACAACAGTGGAGTAGCAGTAAATGGAAACTGAAAGGGGTACGATAATATGGCAAGCATGCATTCCTTTATTTTTCATATTGTTCAGGACCATATCTTAATGGAATCTATTTGGCTCGTCAAGGTGCGGGATCAAAAACTTGCATGGCATAATGTTCCATCTATGTAGGTTCATAGCGATGAAATCCAAATAATGCTTATGGGTTTCTAAGAACGTAGAGAAAAAGCTAAACATTTACGCATCGGCTTAAATAAAGGAGGATCTGAAGAATCGACGTCAATCCTTAAGCTGATGCAGCTGTTGGTGTGACCGTTTATTCTTCAGTACGCCAGTCATACTG
>VRMD01003260.1:0-11302 GCA_009872375.1 Sminthurides bifidus | reverse complement strand
ATCTATTCGTTTGGGTTGTTGGTGGCAACTTGGGAAATGAGCTGCTCAGGATGGAGGACACGTTTCAACTTTATGACCGGGTTCGGTGTCTGTGCACTGTAGTTTTTTTTTGAAAACAGAGATCTATCGGCATTCAATTTGGCATGTCTCCGAGGGACTCGGGCATGGGACACAATGCCTCCGCGACGATTGTCATAATCTGCCTGACGGAACTGGGCTGTGACAATGGGGAACCGCTGAAAGAGACAGCGGCAGATGAGGTCGGAAGTAGACCTTTTACGGGACGTCGTGTCCTCCAGCATCGCCGGATGGACACAAGTCTTTCACTATATACGGCATGTCGTCTGACAGGGATTTTCTGCAACTGCTCTGCGAGTCCCTTGTCTTTGATTCTGTCTAAAAGCCGTTACGTAATTACCAAATGGAGGAAGAGCTGCCATTGCCTCGGGAAGAATGATGGTGTAATGGTGCCAAGCGTGGAATTACTCCGCTGTTGGAACCAAACTTCGAGGTGGCGGCGTCGAATAAGAGTCCACACTGTGCTGTGCATGCTCAAACAGACGCCTGCTTCTTTATTGCATGTTAGACGCGGTTATTACCTCTTTCGCTTCCCTCCATATTCGATAATGTGAGGAAAGGATTCTGATGCTGGTAGGTGGACGCTTGAAAACCTTTTACAATGTGCTGTAATTGGGCAATCAACAAATGCAATGTTCACTCTCCAGAGAATCACTGACTGGAAATGGACAGCCGTCTCCCAATAGGACGTCTTGACACTCTTCCCTTGCCGGGTCTACCCATGTCGAAGGACGCTCCTGGTCATGGTGACCAGAATCGCTCAAACAAATTGAAAACTTCCTTCTAGCACTAACTACGGCAACTAGTAAAATAATTTGGTATGAGAAATTATTTAAGTGAAAGCTTCTTCACAGATCCAGCGCAGAATTGTGCAAGTACATTTTCCATCGTTTGGAGGCTGTAACTCGCCATTTATAAAAGTTCATGAAGCAGACGATTTTGCTGGACTTGAGGCTGCAGGCATTCCAAAATACAAATATTGCACCACGTAAGCACTTTGGGCTTATTTGCTACCATTTTTAGAAACAAGTTGGTAGCTCGTACGTACATGTACTTTGGAGTAAGTCTAATGTAATGATACTGATGGTAACAAATCCTGACAAAAGAGTTTTTTCCTTCAGCTTGACAACGTGAGAGAGACGTTAATAAATAAAAAAAGAGGGATGCGGAAATGCCCGCTGAATGTTTCATAATAACATTTGCTAAAATAGGCATATTAGTTCATAAAAGCAAGCATTAGAGGCTTACGTGATATGTATAACGGTTAATATTTTCTTCTGAGCATACGATAAGAGCAGAGAGAAAGATGCCTAAGCCTTCCTATTATGAATACTTTACGACGCAAGCGGATGTTTGTTTGAGCCATGCAAGCTAGCTTGATTTGTTCACAATTAAAAGAGCAGACAGCGTTGTGAGACCGTTACACGCCTTTTGCGGATCAGAAAGCAAGTTCGATAGCGAGAACGAAATTAAGAGGATTTTTTTATGCAAGCTAGCAATGCTCACCGAGATTTAATCCGACAAGACGATGGAAGAGGAAGAGGAGGGAGGAAGGATGCGAGCGGCGGAGTAATTAAAGGTATATGACTATAGGGATTTAATTAGTTTCTTTTCGCCGGCGGATAATGGCGCTTGCTGCCAACAAAATAATTTCACATACTGATGCCCTTCTACGTAACCCGTTTAGGATATTTAAGCAACTTTGGGACCCAGTTCCATGGTCCTCGTACAACAACCCTGGACTCAGTGTTTATAGTTACGAAAACAAAAATAGCGTTGAAAAAGATACGAGATGCGTTTCCAGATTCACAATATAATCTGAAAGGAGGAAATGGAAAGGCATGTTGGAGACTAGACTGTTTTCCCTATTCGAGATAACAAAGGCAGTAAGTTTTAATGATACGATTCTAATGGAGCTGCGACTGGTTCTCCCGGTTGGACAGGCAGAAAATATGCGCTTTAGATTCTAAGATAGGAGCAGAAATATAGTATGGAGGAGGGTGGAGGAAACGCAGAGGTGTTACTAAACTGCTTTTGGATTTTATGCAACATTAAATGTGGGATACAAAGGGAGAAAGGAGGAGTTCCCCGGTGTTCAAGTCGCGTGATGGCACGATATGCACATTCTCTGATTGACCTGCAGTAAATGTGTTTGCTACCCGATAAGGTCGTCAGGATAAGCTGCAGGATTGTCCCTGCAGCTTTAATGCTGAATGTTAGATTTTNTGCAGTAAATGTGTTTGCTACCCGATAAGGTCGTCAGGATAAGCTGCAGGATTGTCCCTGCAGCTTTAATGCTGAATGTTAGATTTTGCTTCCGGCCAAGAATCAGTTAGATGCCAAATCCTGTATGCATGTGATGTGTGCGTTGGAGGTTTAATTGGATCCGAGATTTTAAAGACGAGTTGACGCGGGAAGAGATTGTTGGTGGTTAACATGCGAATTTTAAATTCTTTTTATATAAATAGAAAGAGGGCTAGTGATTTCACTCCAGCACGGAAGCTGGTACTACGAGGATTGTTTTGCACGAGTGCCTCTGTGGATATGCTACTGGTGGGAGAGTAAATCGATGGTGCTATCTGGGATGGTTCCAAGGCAAGGGAAAGTTTGGAATTTAGTGGCTGAAGGGGCATTTGAGCGTCGTTATGCCATCACACAAGTAGAGATAAAACTATGGATGCTGACGATTACGAGGTGGAGGAAAGGGCTGGAGTTGAGAATTTGCAGCTCACAGATAGGAAGTTGGAGGAGGATTGTGGCTCGGTCTGTTGTTTCATTTATTCTTGACGATTCTCCCATCTCATGTTTTATGGAACAAACCACGACTGGAAACTATAGTTGAGGCTAGAGGCTGTGTGCCAGCCAGCCGCAGTTCCCTGATACTCTCCCAAACAAAGATCTAAATCTTTGACCTCGGCCATTACTTGCACTGCGCTTTTACTAGCTTAGGACTTAAATAGGCGAAACAAGTTGCGAGAAAATCAAGTTGAGCTCCATGCGACAATTGTGACCTTTCAACCAATGCAGAAACCACAGGAGAAAAACTGACTTGATGAGATTTGGTTCCAGGAAGTTGCGGTTCCAGACATGGCAGGAACAGCAGCGTTCTCTACTTCAAGCTCCACTATTGAAAGGTGGGGAATGTCAAAATGAAACTTTGAGGTCATTTTATCTCGGTTCTGGATTCGAGTTTAATGCTCCCACCTCTTTCACTTCATTATCCTTGCAAGCATTCGATGCATGCATGCATGCCAGCAGTCGTAAGTTCCGTTCCAGCACAGTTGAAGCCATACTGTCATGGGTTGAAACCTTCGGTCGGTTCTGCTTCCCAAACCCCTTCTGGTTATTTGAATGACGGGTGGAAAAACCATAAACAAGGAGAGAACACAATGTATTCAAAGGCGGCCGCTCAATGCGGTCCTACGCAATGAATACAATGCTACAACTTCCGTCTTGAGCAACTTCGGCCATTTCAATCCTACTCTTCACAAACTTAAAGAACTATTCAATTTCCCGGATGTAGCTTCAGACATAGATCGATTTAAATCCAAAAATATACAGTAACATAATAACTGTACATTATGCTCCCGGGCCTGGGCCGTTGCTACGATCCCAATATGAGGCTAACACGGCTTGATTGTGATGAGAAAAAGACAGAAAAACAAGCTTGGAGTGCGCATTTCTGGGCATAACAAGAAAGTTGCATCCTTACTTGTGACTTGCATTCAAAAGGGTCAATTCTCATCCAGCATCACCGGCAGGGAAGGCATGGGTACTAACGAGGTGTGAATGAGGAGTTGATTGCAAAGACCCGTAAAAGACCAAGACGAACTCCGTATACTGTCTGAGACGGGAGGAAATTCTGACGGAATTCAATGAAAGAGAACAGATGGAAACGTTCACAATTAGGATTTCTGTAGGTGTAGCACAAGGGACAAGAGGGTTTCTGAAAAGGAGATGATGAGGAGAAATTCAGAGAAAGTTGGCACATTACATGTACGGAGGAGGAATCAAAAGGTAATCTGGGGTTAGGATAAATACATCGTTTAGCTAACATCTGAAAAGTTAGTTTGTCGACTTGAGATGAGGCGACAAAGGGATTTTGAAAACAGTCGCAGGAAGGAGCTCCAGCTCACTTATGTCCTTCCAGCACTAGCTTCAAAAGCCGGCAAGAATCCGAGGCTGTAACCGCGCCTAAGTTATCATTTTGTTCAAGGAAACACATTTTCGCAATTTTAGGTCGTCAAACAAGCCGGTGCTCTCTAACTTTCTAGGGATACGTGTTGCCACCCATTGCGACGCTGGGTGGCCGTGGTTGAGATTAATAAGCGGAAAATGCTGTCATAGTGCACTTTACGAAATTGCTGCGGCTACTCGCTCAAATCGCTTGTGGTTTCATACACTTGCCAACACCTGTATCTGCTACATGGTAGCAGATGCCAGCACCTGGAATTTCAATTTTGTCATTCCCACACACTCTATTGACTCCACCATCTTCTCTCGAAACTTCATACGCCTTAATAAGAACTGGGCAAATTAGGTGCAGAAACTTTGCTTATATTCATGCACATAGATGAGTCAAGATGCCAATTTGTTCTACCATTACACTCCTTTAATTCGGGAGCAAGCCACCTATCTTGAACATGCGTAACCGAAGTCACTGTCCAAGTCATGAATTTATGTACAAAAGCGCGATAGTCAAGAGGACCTTTCCCTTACAGTAGTTACAGTACGAGTATAATAGGCAAAAGAAGTGGCACATCCAGCTTTATTTTCTTCAGAAGTCGAACGAAATAATAGGGTCGTGATTTTTGCACTCGCAGATGACCCGTCGCGTATTTTTGGCGAATCTCGCAACGTTTTGGGCTCACGCATTCAGCACGGTTGACCCTTGATTCCGAAACTGGGGCACCGCTACTCATTAAATCCGTCTATAAGTGGTTAATTTTATGTTTCATCAGGAACAATATTTATGCTCGCAGTTTACGATTCTTTAACGCTGATTCGAGGGATTTGAGGCAGGCAACGTTGGTTTCGGAATTCCACATATTGGAGAGACATGGGAGCCGGGCTGGATGACAGGTGAATGATAGATAGACACGTGAAGCTGTGAAGGATGCTGAGGTGGTAGGAATGGGAAGATACGGGGAGAAATATGGAAAAGGAACTTGTTAGCAATAGCTGCGGACGTTGTTCAAGTTGAGGAAAGGAGCATTACGGGTGACGCCGTAGGGGAGACGAAATATATATTCATGCTCGCAGTGAGTATTTGATGGACCAGCAGGTGCTGACTGTAGTAAAAGGCGGAGCTTTCTCCGAATTCTAGTCCTCGCTAAAGCAGGAAAGGTGGAAAAGGTGGAGCCCACAAGGTTTTCTATAACTGCCAGCGTGGGCACATACACTCCCCTCGTGGCTGAAGAATCCTACGAGCAGCAATGGAAATAGCTCCAATCCGCTTTTCTCCTCTTGTGTATCCATGCATCCATACTGCTTTCACCGCACTTTAACTTGTCCGAGAGCGACTCTCCATGCATATCGCTTGGAAGCATCGCAGTACGAGAACCCAGTGGATTTCCCTGTTCGTAGTAGTACGGAAGCAGATGACCTACAACTGAACTGTCGTGGAGCATCATCTGTTGAGTGCTGAAGAGCATTATACCGAACTTGAGGGTGGAGTGGTATTTTGATATTAATCTTTATAAAGTTAGCACTCCAAGAATGTACATATGCATGATCAACAGTTCTTGTAAAGTCTCCGCAAATCTACAGGTGCTGTTACTCATAACAACAATGGCAGTGAAGATATTTAAATCGGCTCAAATGATAGTGCCGCAAATGTGAATATGAGGGATGGTCCATGTTGCAAACTTTTTGTTTTGCTAATGCTTCTTGTAAATTAATGATGCAGCATCTTACAGGGTTTGGCCATCGACACTGCGTTAATAATTCCTTATTGATGAATGGTCTGGTGGTAAAGGGCTGAGGAGGGGAAAATATACTTGCGAAAAAATCCCCCCGAGGATAGTCGAAACTCTCTATATTTAATGAGTGTTTGAGCAGTAGAGTAGAACGGCAAGATGGGGGAAGATGGGAGGAAAGCGAGTGAAATCTTTGAGTGGAGTAAGCTTGTTTACCGGCTCTGATGCAAGTCCTTGGAGGCTGGAAATGGGTATTTTGAAATCTGTAATGTGGGATGAATAGACCAGAGGATTTTATCCATGATGTACGATCTAGGGCGGAAGTGATATGTAACTGCTATTCTAAACAAGTCCCCTTTGAGACGCAAAGTATTTCCAAAGATGATTATTGCTTGATAGCTATCTAATTTTGAAGTGTGGGACAAATCCCTCTTCGGCTTGGAAATATCTCATATCAATATGGGCTAGGCGTTGAGGGAATACGCCTTGATTCATTTGTGAAGGTTGCATGATGTGGAGTGTAGCATATGAGATCTGCTTCGGCGCTCAAGTATTTTCTCTACGGCAGTTTTGAGTTTCTAGCCTTCATACATGGAAGAAAACTTACGTGTGAAATAAAATGTGCCCGTGGTGTACACTCTGTCACAGAGGTATTTGATTTTACATGATGTCGCTCCAGTAAGGAAGAGATGGGTTTTTGTGTTCGAATTTCACCTCATGACAAGGAACAGGTTGATTATTGTGACAAATTGAAAAGTTTTTCCGTGACAGATTCATCAAGTAAGAGATAAAAAGAGGTGGGGTGCTATGATGTTTGAGCCACATGGCTCTCGTTTACGGTTGTGTTGGAGGTTAGAGTTGGATTGGGATGAAGTTTTGATTTGAAGTATTGCTTTCTACTCCTTTTACTTATTAAGAATTTCATGGATGGAAGACTTGAGGAAAGTTGGTCGGGTCTGGAGCTTGTTAGAGAGGAATTTAATGGGAGAGTATTGGAGGTGGATTTTGCAAGTTGAGTTCTCTGTCTGGAGAAAGTCAAAAAGTTGAGCCAGCAGCAGGGAAGAGGAACAAGTTGGGAATTACTGAGTTGGAATACGGGGATGAAAGATGAAATGAAGGGTGAATGCGGATGTGTGGGTGACTTGCTCTTCGGGTTTCAAGGAGAAGGTAAAAAGAAGTCTGATTGCGCATATTGCCGTCCTTTTTCAGATGAGTAAGCCGGCACTACCCGGTAAAGCAGGAGATGAGAGAGAGAGAGGAAAATTGGGAATTTGTTTCAGGGCAAAAGTTGACTTGAGTACACAATAAAATTATCGCTTAGTTTAAGGAACCCCCAGTTCCGTGGTCGCAATTTTAGTTGTAACTTTGAGGGAAAAACAGCACGTATTTTGCCTCCGGCATGACATTGAGTCAAGCTAAGACTCGGCTTCACTTTTCTGTTGGATTCGTTCATGTAAGATTTCTTGTTGCGGGAGTTGATCAGGATTGAACCATAAAAATTCTTTCAGCCTTCAAAGTTAAAGTAGAGAATTTCCCTTAATAAAGATTTTGAGGGTGAAAAAGGTTATACCAGAGTGGATGTTTAAAATGGCTTACAGCTCCAGTAGTTCTTGAACACGGGGCCCAAGAGTGATTCTATCTTCAAGCCTTTGAGTACTGGGCATTTCCAGTTGAGATTGTTACGATTGAGTGTACTAAATAAACTTGACTTTAAAAACTGCATGCGTACACTTGAATTAATGGAAGAGCGTTCAAGTTTCAGTAATGAGCATAGGTCATCAGTTTTGCCTACTTGCGTTTTGTTTTTCTTGGAGAAAGGAAATAGTTTCAGGACTATTATTATCATTGGTTGGATGATGCCCCTTAGGAACTTGCTCTTGTGTGCCTCTATAACTGCAGGTATAGGAACGGAGTTTGATAACGAGAGGTAACTGAAGGCTGCATATGAGATAAGGAATGATGTTGTTAGAAGCAAGAGGAAAATTGGTTATTTGTTCTCACAGAAACGTTTAATTCGACGGAAAAGGGAAAGAAAGAATTCCCTTGAGGATTTTTTAAGCAAAATTATCTATTGGGACTGTGTTTTTTCTGACGCAGCATTCCTTTGTACTATTTCTCCTGGTGGCATACGGTAGTGAAGGGGCATGGATGGACGGTTTGATGGAAAGAAAATAGGAGAAGTTCTCGAAATATTTTGCCCTTTCGAGAGAAAATACTCACCAACTGGTTACCCAACAGGACATTATTACATGTTACAAAAAAACAATTAAAGCCGAATACCTCGGCGAAAAGGTAGAATTTCTCAAAAGAGCTGCTCACGGAAGCGGAAGACTGTTATTGCAAGTGCTATGATGCGCACTTTGAGAACATACGGGTTTTGATTGTGTCCGCTTCCCGACCCAGCTCGGATTTCAGGAGAACATAATGGGAGGAAACTACCGCTGACAAGCCTTGCTTTCATATGGCAGTAAGTCGGTGGTGCTGGTCATTCTCTGAATAAGGATTCGCGGAAAGAATTGAACCGGTCTGCTGAAGCGTTTCGGGTTCATCCGTACCGGCTTGAATCCGTGAATTATTTCATTAACGGGACATTCATCAGATTCAACAATTTAATGAGCAAAAATACAATAAAGCCTTCCAGGAACAAGTCGGTGGATGTAATCAGCTACAAGCATAAATTTCTATACGGATTCATGGACCAAAAAGTAACAAGTAAGGTGATAGAAAGCGTAGGCAGCAGCATTATATTAAGAGAACTGATATAGTTAAAAGGTACGGTGCTCACCGGTCATAAGAAGCTGAACATGTGGACGAGATTCATGAGCCGATTGAGAACGTTTGCCGTATCCAGAGCTAAAATTCTCTAATAAACATGGTGTATAATGCGGATCTGAGCTGACTTGAGCCGAGTGAGTACTGCAAAGGAATTTTGGGATGAAAGGGTACTTTCAAACGGAAGCATACGGACGGTATTAAGTATGGGCAACAATTATTTTGGCGCGATAAAAGGTGCTGGATTTAAAAGGTTGTGTATGCATGGAGTTGCGAATATGGACTCAGTGTACGTAAATAGGCGGAGGACGTTGCCACGGGATCAGAGATAATGAATACGCGGCGGGCAGCTACTGAAGTGGAAAGTTGAAGCGCTTTGAGACCATTGATGCAGTAAAAATAGAGGCAGGATAATCTGTATTCTAGATTCAGTTGATATTAAAATAAATCCTGGTTTTTCCTCCGTAGAAACGCGTAACGAGCTGGAGAGAGAGAGAGAGTATTTACTGAGAAGGGATATACGGGAAGGAAAATAAAGTGTTTAAAGAGGAATCGAGGCGAAATGCGGAGAAAGGACGTTTTAGTGGAAATGATAGGAATTGATGGTGAAATGAAGAAGGCGGTGTATGTGGAGGGACTCCGGTTTGGTTGGACTGAATGAGGAATGGCTGAGAGCTTTGGGATAATGGTAAAGAGCCTTTGTGCTTCGCGTTTGTAGTAGCCTGTTGGAGTAGTTTGGAATGGAGTCCAGATAATTTTAATTGGATGAATAAAAGTGGAAGGGTGCAGACAGGAGATCAGATGCGAAAATACAGGAGAGTAGTAGAGCTGATGACGATTTCCTGGCAACTCTCTGCCTCTATTTCATTTGCCTAGGCTCCACTGCAGGTATTTGGTTTCCATGACTGTGACAATGCCTTATTCTAGAAACTCGTTAGTTGAAGGGCAAAAGTTTATTGAAAGGGGAAAGCACACAAGACATGTTTGGTCCTAAGGAAACGGTATTAGCATTAGGATCCAGGATCGCATTACGTCGCGACAAGTGCCTCAAGGTTTCGCCACTCACTCTGCTAGACAAGCTATGAGATGACTGTTTGCATAAAGATGGCGAATTAGATAGCAGAGGCATAAGTGTGTGGAATTCTATCAGGGTATAGATGCACTACTCATTTTGTAACCGGTGGATGGCACGTGGAGTAGCAGTGGCTGATTTAGTCGTCGGCGTAGAAGACTTCGCTCATGAATAGCGGAGTTTTTCAGCTTTGAAATTCCTGTAAGGAGAAATTCTTACACTCACAAGCCGCGGCTTTGCTGGTTAGCCTAGACGTGATAAGAATTAATTATGATTGTCATTGTACTCAGTTATGCTTACATTAGCTGAGCAAGTAAGCTCGGTTTAAATTGCCATTTGGGTAACAAACAATGGGAAGGGAGATCTGGTGGAAGATGTTTCCTCAGCATATGCAAAAATAATATTGCTCTGGGAATAGAGCTGAGAGAGGGTGGATGAGGGATTGAAACTTTGTGGGCAGCATAAATGGGCCTGGTTGAGGCGAAAATGTTACGAGGGAATTGAAGTTGGGTATCAAATAAGGAAAATGTTTATGTGGAGATTTATTGAGCAAAAAGGCTAGTGAGTGTGGCAAAAAGTGTTGCTTTAGTGTTTTGCGTGGCAAAAATTCTCAAGGCTCGGAAGGCAAAAGATTGCTGGCAGGTTGCTAATTTGAAGTCGGACTGAAAGGAGGAGAAAGTAGGGAAGAAGGAGCTAGAGATGACAGCGGTAGGGGTTGAAGTACTTCTCGCATGCATCTCTCCGAAATACAGCAAGTTTACTGCAGGTCCGAAAGGAATAAATAAGTGAAAAGTAGTATAGAGGATGAGAGACTGGATGGAGAACGTGGTGTGTGTGTAATTCCTGACTGAGAATGCGGGCTCCCTCCTGTATTGTAGTGTGGGGAATTGTGTGATGTCTAGCCAAGTAGATAGTTTCGCAGGAAATGTTTTTCTCCAGTTGTTGTTGAGTGCGATATTATGTGCTGGAGAGAATGAGAGCCAGATACTTGTTCTTGACTGGATGAAAATGAAGTTTCATGTGGTCGTTACACCAAGTTGCCAGGGTGATGAATGCACGGCTGCTGCAAGTTTTTGCCTGAAAACAGCATGGTCGGAATGGAAAATTTGAGCTATCCCACGTTGCGCTTCTTGGCTGGGAAGAGGTGGAAATAAAGAATGATGATGATTACATATTACACAGACTTGAGCTGTACAACAAAACTTACATCAACGCTACGGAGTGCCAAGTTCAAATTCACCAGGGAACCGAGTCTTTCCAGCAAAACCCACCGACAAACAAACTACATTGTACATGCTAGTCTCTCAAGCAACGCTGTCTTCAAAACACTGGATTTTAACCAGAATCACTCTCAGACAGATTTTTCCATGATAGGGAACTGCCTAAACGAAATCCTTGTCAAGGTTTGGCTCCATGGAAACAAGTCTGTGTCATACAGTGACTACCTACCAAGGCATCTAGT
>VRMD01003259.1:0-11307 GCA_009872375.1 Sminthurides bifidus | reverse complement strand
CTGGCGGAAGATTTGCAATTATTTTAACAAGTTTTTCCATGATTTATCCGTTTAATTAGGGGCCTTTGATCAAATGACGTGCTTGTTCTAGCATTAACCTCTTCTCAGAGCCATGTGCTGTACTTGTGCAGTACCTTTGCCTTGCACATTCACTAATTTGTAATTAGGGTGTGTGTGTGTGCTCCGGGGTGTTGTTAAATTAATTCGAATTAAGTTCATGCACCAATGGCCAGTCAGCAGAGCCGGTCTCTCTGATCTGTATGCGCTGTTGGAGTTTGAGGTGAAAACACTTTTCTTTTCTAAACTCTAGTCTCAAATCGGTCAATTATATGTTGCCTAAGTTTAATGGCATGCACCAGGATTCATGAGGCCGGTGTGATAATCGTATGCACGCGTGCTTTCATATTTGATCTACGTTAGCTAAACACCTTCATTTCATACTATGCTCGAATGAGTTGAACTGTTAAACTTACATTTCAAATCGAACTGATTTCGCCATTCTTCAGCCGTGTTCTTGTCCACCAAAATGCAGCTAATCAACGTCGGCTGATCCGAACAACTCAACGTTACCAAATATTCGTTTTCGTTCTTGGAATTTCCATGTTGAGGAGACGGTGAAGTTCATGGGGAAGTATTCAAGGTCCATAGTCGTAGATCAGGGCAGTGGTCACTCACCTTCATTTAACCGCTACTTTCATAAGGCTTTGGTTTGCTTCGTGTGCGGCTAAACATCTCAATTTAACGCTGTTGCGATCATTAGTAACATTTGTTAGAAGCGACGAGTGTATTATAGTGATTGCTAAGTATTTCTGGTTTCAAGACTTTTCTACATTTTTAATTACTTTGAAAAAAACTAATTAATGCTACAGCTAGCTTCATACGAGCGTGCAAGCCTACCAAACTTCCCGCGGAAACGAAACGTTGCTATCTTCCATAGCAGTGACGCCATGTTTTAAACCTGCAGATGTGATAAAATGCCGAAATACTGTCTTTGCTTCGCAATAATGGAACTGACAGCACCTGAAACTGGATGCAACCCTACGCCAATAGGTCAATTTTTTCAGTCAGTACTTTGTGACGCTTCCAGGGTTTGACCTGAGCTTTTCCCTTGTGTAAAACAGCACTGATCTTTTCCACACCTTTTGTCGCTAATGACGCACTGTTTAGCACATTTTGACCAGCAGTGAGGTGAAAGTGCAAAATGTAAAGCCCTGGCAAGCCCTTTGCCTTTTCTGTGGTGCCCCCTCCTCAAGACGCTTCCATGGCGCTTTTACTCTTATCGAAGAGTAAATGTTTGCTGGATATTTGCCCTACTGATTAGCTGCTTTACTCACAATCACAACAATGTGTTTAAAGAACTCACGAAACGTTAAGTTCATGTTGGAGCATGGAAGCGATCACACCTGCTTATAAATGTAATGATAATGACACTCCGCCTCGAGGATGATGAGCTCTCAATATACCGACAATGAGTGTTGAGCATGCAACAGGTGCAAATTGTAAATTTATGTACTTTCTCCACTGTCCCCATAACGAGGTAGTCATCGACTGTTGTAAATTTGTGAATCATGAATGGGTGCTGAGGATGTGCGAATGAATAACGAACACGGAATGTCTACTCTGGAGGCTATAATTTTCCCTGCCGCTAATTTTATACCGGCATGCAAACGTTTTCAAGACGACACCATTCCTTCCTTCAACTTCTTTGAGAGCTGTTCAATGTTTGTTTGCATTAGGTGTGAGATTATTAACACGAGACGTTTTCATACCACTAGATTACAGCTTTAGAACGCAGTTGCCTTCCAAACTTATAAATCTTCTCTTGAATATATTTATTGATTCATCAGAATTGCAAACGAAGGTCCTCATCTCAAATCACAGTAATTTTTGCGCATCAGGACCACTGAGGAATTAATGTTATACGAAAACTAACTGCTTCCATGTCCATAATCGATTTTTGCGATACGAAGCTTTGAACGTATGAAAATTATGGTCACTTCGGATAATCTTCAATCTTCATGTGCAAGTGTAAGCACGAATAGCTGTAAATTCAACTGATTTTACCTGATTCAGAAAAGGTTGCATGAGGTTGGAGTTGAACACAGGTTGGATGAAAAGGAAGCACTAATGAGTGAAAATCGCATATGATTTCAACATTCGAAAAAAGGGCGACACTTAAAAGATTTTCAGCACAGAAAACTCAAGAACGTTTTATTATCAGCAAAAGTTGTTTCATATTCACAAATCATATGAGGGTATATTATACTCTCTCATCGCTATTACTCACTCAATCTCTCAGTCAGACATTCATACTTGAATACATTAAATCATGTGCACTTAAATTGCATTAAAGGAAACGGAGACGGAAGTGAAAACTTTTCCGCTTTAAACCAACGTTATATCTGCCAGGTTCCCTACGGTAGGAGCCAATGCCAACACATCATCTTTCAGAGCGAATAGCCTTTGCACCTGTACCATGACCGCAGACAGGTAAATCGTCGAATTAAAGCTGACATGGTCACAGGTGCTCAAAATACTTTGACATCTGACGCGGTCGAAAGTGACATGTAATGGTACACTAAATCGCGGATTGCACATGAGCGAATCTAATCTAATGGCCGTTGCTAATTTCGTTCACCAGTGAGCTTGCACTTACCGACAACAGTTTCACGAATCATTACTCACCTTCCAATATCGTGAATTCTATGTCTCTAGGCACTGTCTTCAAAAGATGTTCACCTTCGTCTTCAGGTTTAAGTTTAGGAAGAAGGAAATCACATTGAAAGGTATGTAATTGTAATTGTCGATTGTGGTTTCACGACTGTCTTCCGGAGGAAAAATTACAACAAATCGTGGTTTGATCAATAGGAAATTATAACTTAAGTCGTGTCAAGATCACAAAATTCGTGACACCGGGGATTTCTCGTTTCTTTAGCCTTGGTTTGGAGTGAAGGCAGACACAAACTAATTTCGTGCTTCATGACCTATATCAATTACCGGGCATTTACACGTCATTTGGTCATAGCCCCTAGTCCTGATCTTGATGTACCATTAGACCATGAATCCAGGAATACATTTTCGAACGGTCGTTTGTCCTCTCAGTAAGCAGTCAAAGCAGAATTCTGATTCTCATCCCCGGTAATGAAGACATTACAGAGCACAAGTTCTCATCATCACCCACTTGCTTACCAAGGTCCATTCATGATTAGCTTCCAAACGTCAATTTGAAATTAAATCGTTAGCTACTACGTTGTGCTTCTTTCCTGACGAAAATCATTAACCTTTGCACAACACGAAGGAGTGTACAATCTTAATTGGTATGCATTGAACGTTTGCATTTTTCTAGGTTTCTATAGTCACCTGTCACTCTTTTCGCTCCTGAACTCGCTTCACCAACTACACTAACTGCAATTGCTGATCTGTACGACAGTATGGCATCCGCTCATAATACAAATAGTCTTAAATTACCAAAGGTAATCAGTCCTCTACACACTAAAAGTTCAATCGATACACTAACATGCACATGGAACTGTACAACAAATCCTGGCAACTCACACATGCCGCAATACCGGTACGACTAAAATCCAGCAGCATCGCCTGGTAGTAATACCCGAGTATTTTCGACCATTGCTTGTTCTTTCTGCAAGACAGGACCTTTAGCAAAACCTCTACTACAAATTAGTAACTCATGCATGCACAACTAATATTTTTTCTCAGAGTAGGAATACACTATGGGAGGATGCGTTAATTTAGTTTCGCCGAAGAACTTCCCGTTGGAATGGAGCTGTAGCGGCTGTTTTCTTGTAAGTGTCGATCATTTCCAGCACGGTGCTAAAGTGCATTTCGTTTCGTTTCATCGTCCCCAGGGCGAAATGCGAGTCGAGCCGTTGTCGAATCTGGATGTGGAACAGTCTCCCTTGGAAACGTAGCGTTAACGTGAAGGGAACATTAGGACCTCCGTGATGGCACTCCCTTACCAAGAACGAGCCATCTGATTGGTCTGCAAGTGAATCAAAAGACAATTAGAGGCTGGCCTGACAATCGTCTTTCATTACTTTATCGGTCTCGGGCACATGCCCTAATTCACTCAACCGTAGTTTAAATGCATTCCATGATTGGGGAGTTAAACCCGTCCGATTTTAATTATAATTTTATTTAATATGGAACGAACGTGGTATAAGCGGTTATAAGTTTATTAAAGCCATCATCCGAAGGTAACAGCTAAGCTTAATCATAGCTAGTTGTGAGGGAGAAACTGCTCAATGCTTATAATAACATTATACCAACACCAAAGCAATGAAATCAATGTAGTTTTGGTTTCCTTGTCGCAGTTTCGGCGAGACAATTTTCTACTTAGGCCTGAATACACCTTTGTTTTAAGTACATTAAGCTGAGGAGGAGCGGCCATTAAATCCAAAGCTTCTTTGCAATACCTTTGGCGACAAAGCCCTAAAAGTCCCTTGTTTCTCTCTTGTCTCGATCTGTTTGTTTCACAGCATCTTTGTGTGGCTCATCTTCATTGTTTCGGCCCAACAAAGCCTTGAAAGCCGCGAACGCAAACCCCGCTCTAATAATTACTTGTCACCGGGAGCCATTAGCGTTTAATTTCATTTAAGATTGATCTTCTCACAAGGGACAGTGTAATTATTATGTACATGGCAGACCAGTCATCATTAAATGCGGACGATTCCATTCAAACGTGTTACAACGTGTGCCAGGGACAATGATCACTCACTTCATCTTCGGAGGGAGATGCTCGAATGTCTCAAACTTCTGCATCTGCAGATGCGATTTAACTGTAAACATTCTTGCGTTACTGACTAACAGCAACAGCAGTGTATCTGACCACTTATTTCCCAAGGCATTCGCCGGCTCTGTAACGTTTTTGACATCAAGGAAAAAGTTTGACAGGACAAACGATTGATTGCGGTGTGTGGAGGAGCAAGTGACCAAAGTGAACTTTTTTTCTAATGTCATTGCAACGTTAGTGCACCCTAGTGGATAAGTAATTATTCACATGTCAAATACACAAACAGACGATTAAACAAAGGCCAGCAGCGAGCCGACCAGTTCTCCTTCATGTGTTCAAATTGCAGGCTAAGTCAACAACTGCAATGATTGCAATGTACTGCAGATATAAGTGCATCTCTCAGCTGGAATCTCATCGCCAGTAGCACCAAACTCCTTCTGACACGAATTTTACTTTCATTGAGTTTACTAGACCTTCACTAAAACCGGAGTGAAAGTAACCTGTTCACATGCAAGTAAATAATAACCGCCACCCTGCCCTGTTATAATGAATGCGAAGCCATCAGACTCTTTTATCACAGGTACAAGACGACTTGATGATGCATCGCATCTCTGGGAGAGAAAAAAACAGTCTGAAAACAATCAAATGCGCCTTGTTCAAAAACAACGGCGATGAATGAATGAAATCTGTTTTATCTTTGGAACGCCCCGTTACACGTTATACATGTTTCCCCTGTTGTGACGACGAAACCTGCTCCTGCCGTTAAATTACTCTTCGCAAGAATTAGATCGACCTGCATTGCTTCATTTCTTGCCTTTCGTTATTAATGTGCACACATCAACTGGCCTGATTATAACTTTGCAAAAATGAAAGAGTACATAGAGAACAGAGCAGATGATGCAGTTGGTACCTGCCCGGCAGGGTGGAAAGCACTGTACTACTAATACAACTTGCAATTTCAGTTAGTTAGTGTACACTTAGACCTGGCCTTGAGCGACAAGTTTGCACTGAAAGAGATGCGAGAGATGGAGTGGAAGGAGCAGGTACTAAAGAGTGAAAAAAAACCAGAGCGGAAGGAAATTGGCAAAAAATCCGTCCTTTCATCGCAGTCATAAATAATGCGCTTTGTGCCATTAATGTGCGGAGGAAAAAACTACACATGCCACATTTAATGTGTTCATCTGCCACTAACTTGCACGATTTCAGTTAGCATGCGAAAGCATGAAGCTTGGAAAAAAAATGAATGACTTGCTCTGAGTCGAAGATACTTTCGGAGGTTGGACAGGTAACGTCAGCGTCAGTTGTCCAACAGGTAAAAGACAGGAGAAATTGAAACAATGCTCTGAATCTAAATTAACTGTGCCAAGGAATCTGTTACTTTTAGTGGTCGAAAGACATACACTACAATACCAGTGTAATGGACTTGTTTTCTGGCTGTAACTGCTAATCTACGTTGTTTTCATTGACTGATGATAGGTGGTGGATTTATGGTTTGATTATGATAGTTTTGGTTTCAACATACTATGGTGATAGGCTGGTCCGTATTGCTTGAGTCCATAAAGTTTTATAACTGGAAGAGGCCTTATGAAACCTTTGCCGAAGCAAACCTACGAAGTCCAGACTTGGTCGTTTTTCTGTTCTAGTATAGGCAGGATTTCATATTTCTTGCATTCTTTTGAAACATTCTTGGGTAAACTAGGTGATGAAATTCATCTTACAATTTTCCAGAATTAGTTCTGCTTTGCTCCGATCCACTCGGTAGAACCATGGAAATTTTTGTAGCGAGTCGCGGATTTTCTTCATCTCCGTGTCTGAAAACAAGAAAAATTGGTCCAAATCAGTCACGAACTTAACTGAACAAGTACATAAATCAGGCGGAAGTTACAAAGCACTACTGGTTGGTTACCAACGTTACCAATCTATTCAATTTCATCCTCATCCTGACACATAACAGAGGATTACAAGTACGGAAATGCTGAATACATCCTACGGATCATTAATTAGAACATTCTAAGAAATCAGAGGGTACAGATGGCCGGAATTATGCAGGAAGCCACTCACTTCAATGCAGTGAGTGGCATCAACAGGTGAGCATCATAATTTCTTTCTGCAGTCCCGTTAATGCCACGTAATGCCACCAATAAATCTCTCGTGAATGCACCAGCTCAAATTACCCGTTACGAAAAGACATAACCAAAAAGCACTTGTTAATTCTCCATAATGCACTGTCATACTTCTTATACACAAGACCTGAACATCTCACACGATCCTAATGGAAATTCCTCCTCGCATCATTGCATCAGCACAAATCCTTATTGAATCACGAGCCAACAATAAACTTTACACATTGCTGTCATGCATTCTTTTCTGTAACTCCTCGTAATTCGCACACCGTATTTTTTTCACATCTCCCTCATCTCTCACACGACTTGGTCTTCCCTAAAAGTCGGTACATCTTTCATCTCATCTCCTTCGTATTTCCATTTCGTAGTCCACACTAATAATAAACCACTAATGATCTTTTGCAACCATGCACATCCACCCGTGCTTTGATTGGCGGCAGGGCCTAAACTTCTTGCCTGCTTTTGATCTTCTTCTTGATCCCTCGCGCCATTGTCCTCCTACCACGCATGGCAAGGGTGAAAGTGGTAACTCGTGCCACGCAGACTATTCAAGCATTAGCACTGTCTGATGAGTACTGAGCTCATATTAGCTCGGAGGCAGGAGCAGAACGTTTGCAACGTGCACAATAATGGCGACTGTGCACATTTCCCAGCGTAACATTTCTTCACGCTTGAGTGGGCCGGTGATAAATTTTCAATTACTTTCATTGATTTCCAACCGACCGCTCGCCCCATCCCAGCCAAGAAAGGGAAGGGACGCGGTCCACTGCGGAAGCTCAAAGCGGTAGATTTTATCAATTACTTTTAGCGATTCCTTTTTCGCAATTCTCTCAGCCGGTCAAATTGCCGAAGCGCCAGGCTCGTTAGGCCTCTGCCCTGCACCGCCCAGACCAAAGTTTATTCTCAGTTCTCAGCCTCCACGATTTTAAATGGACTGACCACTTCATCTCGCTGACTTGCTTTTAGCCCTAGTGGAACTTACCACAGCTGTGACTTGCTTTAAATCCGATTGGATCTCCCCCTTACTGATAGATCTTCGATGCAATGCTAGTAAAATTGATGCTTCAATGATGTTTTGACCACTAAAATTGAAACTATCGTTTGATTTACTTAAGCGAGCATGAATTTTAAGGCTTTATAGCAAAAAAGCACCACATTATTAACTAGACACATCTCGAACTGTCAGGTAAACCATAATCCTAATTAAATATCACTAATTGCAACGTATCGCCTCAGGAGCCACAGTCTTTAGAGTCTTGTCAGCTACAAGTTGGGCTTGGCAAATTGCAGCTTGTGTGTACGCCATCTGCATAATCTGCCCTCTTGAAACGAGTTTGCTTCCGATATCTTTCCCTGTGTCTCTTAATTCTTTAATCTTCAGTTTCTAAGCCTGTTAAGAAGGGTATGTACATGTATGAAGGAGCCCTGTCTCGCCATCTTCGCGCTTTTGCAAAGCACCGACAAGAATCAAAGGTGGCCTCAATGAGTACTTGTAGTCGGTGACGGCCTGTCATATAGCAGGATTGAGGATCAGTTCAAGTTGCACCTAGCAGTTAGCAGTGCAAAATTCCCCATCAAAATCAAAGACAAGCACCACTCTCGATTCTCCTAGTCCCGTTTCACGGAATAACAAGCAGCTCACGTGCGTTGCATTGCACATTAGCATGAATCTTTTAGCAACCCCTGGCGATTGTTGGAAAGTAGAAAAAAATTGATATGAACACTCAAGTGTGATTCTGCTTCAAGCATTTGAAAATCACGTTTAAATTCCCATCAAGACTCACGTCCAAGCCGTACAGACAGATGCCTGAGAGCTCAAGAGAAAAGTGCAGGCTTATACATTAAGTCCGCGAGCGAAATGCAAACTGCTCTGAGAGAAAAAACAACTGGCAAAATGGGAGTGGGGAAGGTAAGCAGCCAAAAGATGATTATTGTTCGCGCTTTATCATCGACATGAGCAGAATTTCCTTCTTCCCAGGCTAAGGGCTAAGCAGTCGCTGAAGAATCCTTAGAGAAATGGGCGGAAACGTACATGTAAGGCTAGGTGATCTGAGAGCACGCTACGTGTGAGACTCAAAGGTCACGCGCTGAATGCAAATTCCCTCGCCTTGTTATTAATGATTATCAAATAACAGAAACTGGTGTAAAGCATGGACATTTTCCTCACCCTAATTAAAGATGATGAGCTTAACTACATGACCATTTTCCCTCACACCTTACAGGAGTTACACGTCCTAGTTCTTCCAGCAGCGAGTCTTTTACACAACTTAAGGAAAAGATTTTGCGGAAACGATGTCTCGTTTCCGCCACTTGAGGGAAAATGTGCCCATAACTCGTTCAACGTTGGCCAGCAAATGGGTCTTACGTGCAATAGCTAGTCCCGGGATCAGATTTTGGTATGCTTGAGGCATGGCCTTTATGTTACACCTAAGTATCCCTGTCAAGATCAGATTCTGATCTCTGAAGGGATCATTTCCAGGCTTTAAGACTCCAATTCCCTTAAACTGTGTGGCACGGGCGGTGGTAAAAATTTTGCGAACTAAAAGCCTTGGGAGTATAATTAACAACGAAAGAGGTGACGAAAACCAGGTTTTTCGGTCGTCTAGACCTCCTCGAGCCTAACATACTGTAGTTACAGCTACAGGCTTGGGAACCCAAGAGACGTAGTCTGGGCGCAGGGAAACGGAGCAGTGTGTAAATTAGCGAAATTTTCTCACCTGTTCGACTTAATTCACACGCTGTAATTTGTCTCTTGCATACTGCATTGAATTCAAGAAGAAATCATACGCATGAAAAGTTACATTCTTTCAGGCATCGTTCTCTGCTTTTCAGCTTGTGCAGCAATTACAATCGCCGGTCTGATTTGTTTTTCAACTTAATTTAATAATAGGAATACGCAATAGACAATCGTTTCGCACTTACCGCAATTACTAGGCGTTGTGACAGCGTGGGACGGTGGACTTATGACTGTGTTCTTTGGTGATTCATAGTTCTTGATTACTGGACAGGAGATTTTTCTGACTAAGTTTCCGCTTCAGCGTCTCGATGAAGTTCTTGGACTCTTCGTCCTGAAAACAAGAGAGAATCATGTGATAATTATCAATCATTGTTTGCTGTCCACACCTTGATTAATCACCGCACCTGGGCAGGTGAGAGAGCAAACTAGGGTGTTTCGTCCTTTCGTGGCTCCTATACGGCTTGGAAACGTCACGCAACTTCATTTCATGCCGTGCTCATGTTCATACCACGCTTAATTTACAACAGGTTTCACCGATTTCAATTCAATCAAATTGTTTCTACACGATTATTGATTTCCGTTTGCCCAGTACGTGTTACACGTACAGCTGCGTGGTTGAATGGCACTTTGGATTTTGCCTCAAAGCTTCTTTTGCAAGTGTAGACATGGGTTTCGTGTAAACAATGGGCTGTAACCGTGACCATTAGGCCTCAAGCTGGATTTATTTTTTATGTGTTATGATTGGAGGTGGGAGGGGTGGGAGGACTGATCTCAAAGCAATTAAAAAATCAATGAGGCTGATCGATTTCACGGAATCAACGGTACCACATGCAAGCATGCGTCATTATCATTGGGCCGCAATCAGTTATCGAGTCCATCTTTCCTGTGAGATCCGTGAGATTACATCGCGTCACTTTGCAGTTTCTATAAGCTCTCTTGTGTCTAAAGCTCGAGCTCCAATTGTTCTCCTCCTGCTTGTCACGATTACAATTAAATGATGCGAGGAAAACAATTTGTTATTTGATTCTCCTCCATCAGATTCTTCTCTCTGATCCCCCCAACCCAGTCAAGTATGAGACTACAAGAACGTTTCTAATTTCTATCCAGTCGATATCTTCAATCACGGCCGTTTCCGTATTGTAAATACCTTGTAGAAAGAAGGCAAGCATTTCGCCATCTTGTGTCACGGCTAATTTCCCGATTTGTATCTCCCAGAACAAATTTCGACATTTCTGTCACACTACCCTTTCACGCTTGAATGCATGTGGGTTGTGAATTAAAAAGTTGGAGTTTTGCTTTATAAACGTTGAATTGCTCACACTCGTTGCAAAGCATGATGCAAACTCAAGCTATCAATTAACGGTTATTAAGTTCCGAGAAAAAAATCAGTTTCGTAAAGCCTCAACTAACTTAAATCAAAGGCTTTACGCAATCAAACGCTACTGTTGAATGAGGGACCCCATCGCTTCCGTGAACCGTTAGCCCGCTCTCATGCCTACTCTCTTGCCGAGCCAACTACCACCAACGACAAAGATTAAAGAACGTCGCTACTTTTTTAGCGGTAAATTGACGGGTCAAGACGGAATTGAACAGACATTTTTGAAAGTCCTTGATGCGAGACAAGCGGGACGGGCGTGTAGCGTGTAGTTCATGACTCAAGTCTCTGTTTTTACGGCAACTTTTCCCTTCGGAGTTTC
>VRMD01003258.1:0-11308 GCA_009872375.1 Sminthurides bifidus | reverse complement strand
AGCCTTCCTCTTGAACAACAATCGAGCAAGTTGTTGTAACATCACAGCATTCCACCTGCATAATGCTTAAAAGGTACTCAAGGCTCATTGTTTTGTCTTCAAAGTATCCGAGCTAGTAAAGGAGGGCTAGTAAAGGAAACAGGGGTGAAAGGCACAGCATTTATAGGAGACTTGAAGGAGCCGCGTGTGCAGTAGTACAAGAGTTGGAAATAAAATCCTACATTCTTTTATGAAAACATTCAAGACATTAGTTAGATGGCTTATTATTTCAAGAATTTTGTGAATGGACCTGTTGGATCTTTTTCAAATGAAGAATTTCTCTCCCCTTCTCCGGAGGTGAGTACGATAATTCGAGGACTTGAGAAATGATTATCATGTTTTCATCATGTCCTTAAGTTTCCTATTTACCTTAATTGCGAGAGAGAGTGGGAGGGAAAGAGAGGGAACACCTGAGCGTTCCCAGCCAATTCGGCGTCTTCTAAATTCCATGCGTTTAATGACCGGGACTTAAAGTGCTTCATGGCAAATGGTTACAGTTAGCTTGACTTAAACGCCGACTGAGCAAATTAGCTGTAAGTTGAGGTACCTCGTGATAGGTTCTAGGTGAATACTTTTTCGGATGTCAGTATGGATGTAAGTGTCGACGTAAGTTTGTATGGATGTAAGTTTTGGATAAAGTGCATATTGTTATGTTCTGCTAAATCTGAAAAATCCCTAATACTCCAGTTTTTTATGATCGCCTACAAGTGAGTATTTTGTTTTGCATTGGGCACTTGAAAATCACCCTGTTTCAACATTATATTATTAAAACTATTGGAGATCGAGAGAGAAAACACAGGAAAAGCATTTGTTACAGCCCCAAAGGAAACTGACTAGGCCAAAACTTTGAACCCTAACTAGACTAACAAGCGCATAAAAACACAATGAACGCGAGGTGTCTTACAGTGAGCCAGTGTTGACATTTGTAAACAGAGGGCTGGAAAGCAGTAATGACTGACCGAGGAATACGTTTTTGAAACCCGCCATTCAACGAATGTGACAGCAGGTGGTGTCTAAACTCCGGGCAAATTTGCGCATATTCATCAGTCATTGCTGACTGGTAAGGTTTCCGCCAGCCTGTTTCAGGTACTAGATTCTCTGTCCATTTCTACAACTACAAACTTTATATTTCTTCTAAAATTCTAGTGTACATCAGCAATAGTCAGTAAAATTGAAGGCAGAAACACCCTGGAATGACACAGAACAGGCTGGGTTTCGGACAGGCCGCAGAGGATGATGTACATGCATGTTTGCGTATATGCCACGTCCAAGTTCAGTTTGCACAATCATGAATCGTTGAAAATCCGTCATTCCTCGCGCCCCATGTTTCTTTTGGTTCCTCGTTTCCTTTGTGGTGTTCATTTAATAGCGAGAGGAGGATAAAATACGAGAGAATGTCCACCTGTGGTACGAATTTTATGTGGGCTTTCCATGTGTAAAGTGTAAACAAAGCAAGCTTCAAGTAGATGTGCAAACAAACGTACGAGTTAGAGGTTTGGTGAGGATTTTTCACCATACAGAACACGTATACCAGGCCATGGCTCTCACAGCTTTTCAGTAAAAGCAATCTCTCTGTGAGAAACAAAGCCAAGGCTGGATTTTAAGACTCCCGAAAGGAAATGCAAGCAAGCCGGCAAGGAGGAAGGTGTAGACTGGTCTGAAATACGTGGACTCTCTCGAAATCCAATACGATTGACACAGAATCGTAAAAAAAACTTGTCCAGATAAAAAAATAGATAGCCAGAAATTGATGAAAATGTTTTGGGCACACAAACCCGAGACCACTGCACCGCAAACACGTCGTGGTGGACCGACCAGCATCGGGCTTTACACACGGTAGTTTCGACTTGAGCTCTGACTGTGTGCATTATGACTGTGCTTCGGTCTGAGTTTAGATTGAGGCTGTTGTAGTCCAAGTGGTGGATGATAAAAAAAATGGAAGCTTTCATTTCAAAAGCTTGACCTTCGATGAAATTCAAGTCTTCATGTAAGGACTGAAACTGAAGGTGCGGCTGATTCTTCGTAGTAAAGCAGTATTATGAGATGCCTCATCGGCACATAATTTTAGACTGTAAGCTTTTATATAATGAAAAGTTATTATTTTGACAACCGGTCCATATAGTGCATAACCTCTCCTCAAAGTGTTTAAACACTCATATTAACACACCCTGAAAACTGTTATTGAACCAGTGCAGTAGTCCGAATGTTGGTCAGAATACCTTGTGAGAAGATAAACAAGACCGATATTAGATAAAATAATCTTCTCACGATTCTTTACTTGGACTGGCACTGAAAATTCATGTCTTTCTCCTGATACGATTCCTATAAAGAAGTAGCCATCTGATTGAGTTTTTTGCCAATCTCTTAGCCAGTCCATAAAAACTATTGTGCGTTACCATCAAATCGGTGGCTGGCACGGAATATTCAGAAAGAGGCCTGTACTAGGCCATTTGCCTCAGCTTCCGAAAAAGTTGTCTGCTGTGTCTGCATGACCGCCATTGTTTGCGGGATTACCGAGTTTATTGTCTGCTAATTTAATGATGATTGACATTTATCCGTGAATTTGTTCTTTTAAGTGTGACACGCGTCAGAAGGGGGATAATTTCATTGAATTGCGCTAAACACTGGGAGCGATAAAGCCGACGATACAGAAAATAAAAGCAGATGAAAACAAAAAGATGATGAACAAGATTCGATCAAAACGCCAACCCAGTAGGATAAAACAACCCGCATCCTCATCACCGACTGACAGCTCCGATCACACGCCAACAGCCACAAAACCCGCACATCTATTTCGTATCTCATCCTCTATTCCCGGCATCCGTTGCGTTTTACTGCTGCCCCGCCACACTGCCACCGCGCAAACCGAAGTCTGAAGAGAGGAGGAGGGTCCGATCCCGGTGTCCGAACCGGTGTGCTGTCTCTGATCAACTCCCGAACTGAACACACCGGGCAATCCGTAAACGATGAAGCAATTCCCGATTCTCATAATCATCATCATCACCTCCGGATCATCCCTCATCCTTGTTTGAAGCGTCACGACAAGCTGGAGATAGAGAGATGGTATGCGAGCATTTATGAATGCTGCGTGCACTAACATTCAATTCTACGTCTCACTCACTAGGCCCACTGGGAACGGAACGAGAGGAAAGTGAGATGATACCCGCGAAAGGATGCATATTACCCGGGAGAGGTTTTTATGCTAGTTTGGCACGGCTTGGAATAGAACGAGGTGGTGGTGGTGGCAGCCTGATGGGAGCATGAACAATAGCTGAAATGATAGCAGTAAAAGGTAACCGTGTCCATCCAATATTTACACAACGAACGTCTGCACTTTTCATTTCCGTGCACCGAATTCTAAGCTGGAACCGGAGGGAACGGAACAAAAAGTGTGCGTACCAACGTAACGTAAAGCGCTTTAGAGTGAAACAGCATTTATGCAGAACCCGGATCCTGCCTCCCTGGCATCATCCTATCGTCGTCGACGTTTACTCGGGGATTCAAGCTCAAGGCTCGAACCGGTGAAGACAGATTAATAAAACGGTGGAACCGCAATTGCGAGCTGGGGAAGAATAACATTTGATGGCTGGTGGCTCATCAGTAAGAACGTGCCCTTGCCATTTTGGTTCATGCCTAACTCATAGTCTTCATTATGCTGACACGTTCACTTTTATCTTACGGACAACTGGTCGTCTAGTATTCCAGGATACAAAGTTTGTACATGAGAAATCAAGCTCTTTTATAGCAAGTTTCCTCATCATCATTGCCTTAAAACTTTGAACTTGAGGCAGTTAATAGTGCATTTAGCGCCACGATCCTTGTGAAGCACGGCAGCATAGCTCAGTCTTGAAATGCAGTTAACGCCGGGTTAATACAACCCGGGCATTTAAACAAATTGTCTACTCAACCACTACCAGTTTTCTCTTAATCCATCGACTCCCGCGTCCCGCCTCACAAATTTAGTACGACGATCATTACCGGGTCTCACAATAGGGTGAATAACCAGGAAAAGTGAATTTCCTATTCGGAGTAAATTCGGTGTGAAATAATGGACGATGTTTATAATCCACAGGGTTCTCGTTAGCCCTTGTAACACAATGGCAAATCGTACCCTTGATTCACTCTCGGGACGTGACGCTTGATCCCTGAAGCGTGAAATCTCCAAACTTGTGTACCAAAACACAAGGCCGTGTGTCAGTTAAGGATTCCCTGCTTCCCTTCCCTGGCTCCAGTTCAATGTAGCATTTCCATTGCGTGTTAAGCTCAAACCTCCGTTTAATTCAGCCGTTAATAAGAATTCAATTAATGTGAGCTTCAAAGACACGTACTTACACACGTCGAAATGTAATGGCCACAAGAGAAGGAGTTGCCGATTCATGTAACAAAGCATTCTTGCACTAAACTATCAGCTTGAGTTGTTGTCGCCTTGTTTAATTAGCTAATTCATTGCCGCATCAGGTACATTGTACAAAGAGGATGACGAATTTAAGGACAACCATGAAAATGGATTAGAAAAGCCAAGCCAATTATGTTATCACCTACCTGAAGATTGGTTTACCACCTGTCCAATTTGAAGGAAGGGGTGTGGCGAGACTAATTCATCTGTAAAGTGGATGAGGGATGCTTGTCTGTAAAACAAAAGATGAATGCGCCAAATTAACGCAGCTCACTGTAATGTACCTGAGAGAGCGAGGAATGGCTCCCACACACATCTCATCGCATGGCACAACAAGTTGTTTCACAACCTTTTTTCATTAGTAAGTGGTTAATGAGATGTGACGGACTGACGACACGAGAACAGGTAAATGCATGTGTACTATAGAGGCTAACAGGGGGAAGTCATTTCATCTTAGGTTACACAAATTGCTTCGGATTGAAGACAAATGACAAACCCTATAGAAGGCACATGCATGAAGATTGAAGACGACGGAGACCTGACTGAGAGACAGCTATGTTGAAGAGACACTGCTTTCTAAAATTAGCCATGAGAATTTTTAATTGAATGACAAACTTAATGACTGAAAGTACTTGCTTGTGCCATCTCATCCCTCTCTCGTTGTACTATTTACTTTAGACATGAGGATGTCACAGACTCGACATTATGTGCCACCCTATGGTGAATTACACACAAGGGTGTGAAATTCTTTCTCCTTTTTTAACGTTTGAGCTCTCCGTCTAGTTGAACGTGTTCTAAGAATTTTGCTCTCAAGATTAAGACGCAGGATGGCTTTGCAAAAGCATAGCTTGATGCGTATGACACTCGTGTATTTCCTTTGAAATTTGCTTTGATCATTGTGTGCTGAAGAGCGAAACTGTCGTTGTAAACAAGCAAAACATTTAAAAGCTTTTCATATTAATTAGTCGTATGACATGAGCCGTGATGTTTACCGTAACTGCTCTCAGTACTCAGCGTCTTCAAGCATACTTGCCTCCGTGATCTAAGTTTTGTCTATTAATTAAGCGGTACTTCGTGAAATTGTCTCTTACTTCTTTCTACGCCCTAAACGGCAGAGATATAAATCAGAACGTTAGTTGTGCTTGAATCTCATATTCAAGCCTTGCATTAAAATTAGAATGCTGAACACCTGGGAATGACACCGCATTCAACAAGAGACGGAAAAGTGCATTGGGGTAGCTTCCTTGCAGGATCGTGTAACGCTGAAGGTATAACTGCGCCGCAACAAAGGTTCAGGAAGTACTTTTATGAAAGCAAAAATCTCAGGTGTGTTTGCACCTAATAAAGAAACTCTTCCTTTTTGAGGTAGGAATTATCGGTATACCCTGGCGTATTAGCTGACTAGAGCTCGAGTCATGAAACCGGAAAGGATACGAAGGCTTTTATTTACACAAGGGACGAGAGGTTAAACGCGAAGCTTTTAAAGATAAAGCCTTTCGTAATGTATCACTTTACATTAGCTTGGTTTTCATTGATGGACCGGAGGTGAAATGAATAGATGATGCATGGCCATCAAAAGGCACCTTTTTCAATTCAAAACCAAAAAATCACCAGCACCCTTCGCACAACAATGGCAGGGGGTTGGCTTCTTGTTAAGGTAGGTGTGAGCCAGCTCGAAGAGGATCTCACCTTTATTATGTTCAAATTCAAACAAGACACTACAATTTGTTATCTCTCCGCAGGATCTTGTCAACAAATGCATTGCTGAGCTGTGAGGTAAAAACCTGAGTCTTGGATATAATTTCTCCAGCAGTAAATACAGTGAGCAGCCCTAAACCTGAGCAATGATCGTATAACGGCATTTCTACGTCCTAATATCGAGATAAGGGATCAAAAGAGTTCGTGGCTGTGATTCCAGTAGCATTAGGTTCATAATGTGCATTACTGGATACTGAAAAGAACGATAAGAGTGCGTGCATGATGACCTAAACGATTTAGGAAGGATTGGTTCGGCATACTTGAAATGCTTCAGTGGACGAAAGCACATACTTTGTTCTTGTGACGCCATCTACGGGTTAAACCGAGTCGAAGCTGAAGCTATGAGACCGCAACACAGATTATCCTTAAGAGTTTTAGACAAAACGTAACCATGAGCACTGACGCCAAGTTGGTTAAGAAATGAAATATTTTATTTTACTCCTTAGTCAATCTTACATTCATTAAATATTCATTCCATCTTGCATACGATAGCTGAATTGATCAATGGTTGGTTGACATCAAAAGTTCCAGTATAGTAATACCTTCTTGCACTTTGGAATAGAATCTGGTTCAAAGGGATAACATTTTAGCCTAGGTGGATACGGACGATAGTTGATCCTTTTCCGAAAAATTGGAGAAAGAATCTGAATTTATCTTAACATACTATCCTGTCCTATATTTCTCCTTTTAAAAGCAAAATTCATTTCCTTCGTGATCCTTCCAATGCACAGATAAGAACTAGCTCAATCATTTCAAAGTCGTACTTCAAGAGCAAAATGATGTTTTTCGGTTTTGTATACGTTGAGCTAACTAGCTAACCCACACATTGTTAATTGCAAGCTTTACACTCATACGTCCTCTTAATATTAATTTATCTACTTCTCATGTTCCCCATCACCTAAGTTAAAATATTATGAAATCAGCATGTACAAAAGTTTACGAGTTAGCGAATATTGCGAAAACTGCATTGATGGTATTCTGTAAAAACACAAAAAGTACACAACCGTTACAGCATTGAAAAGAAATAATACATACTTTTATTCTTATGCCCTGTACAGCTCTTTATCAAAGAACTCATTGGTCTTACCTCGAAACGACGTGGTTAGTTGCGAATCAAATCATGAAAAGGTTCGAAAGCTAATCAATTCCATCGCTTTCGGTGACAAGAGCACGCTCAAGGATAACTTTCCCCTCTTTGTACCGCTTGGTTCTCGTCAGTTGCGAACTCGTAAATCCAGCCAACTTTCACATCACAACATTTACAGGATACGTCTCGGACCATATGGCGCCCTGTGAGCATGTTGCGATCCTGGACTTCGCTAAAAAACCAACATAAATACAAACTTAGTTTTGCAATAATTGCGTGCGTTGTTCTATCTCCATGCATTTCTTTATATTTAAAGTCCAAGTCCGAGTCCTCATTCCTTTTTTGAAGAAATGCAGCTAACGTCAACTGGTGAAAGTTAACAAACGCTCAAGTGCTCTCAGAAAGTATCAGAATTTCCCCTACCTGAATGTCAAGTTCACCACCTTGTTGAAGAGGAATGCACGTCCTTGTTGATCCCGTGAACCTAGTACTGATTAGTTCTCCACGATTGGTCAGTACTGTGTCGCAAGATGCACAAGAGAACAACCTTGACCCGCCAATATGCTCTAGGAAAACCTTGCCCATGGTGGCTGTGTGATTTTCAGTTCCGGTACTTCAAAAATAAAAGGCTGCGAAAAAATATTAGAAATAAGACATACGGCGTCCACCCCAATTGATAATTGACACAATCATGTGTTCGGACCAATATACTTTCGTGGCACTGCAACGGACAGGACAGACCTCTTCCGTGTAGAATAAAGCATTTGTAAGTCACAGCAGCACCGAAACAGTAGAAATAGATTTAAACTCCAGTTAGTAATGTTAAATGATAATCAATACTTACCGTAAGCAGCAGCTAAGGCCCTAGTGTGTCTATAAGAAGGGCAACCACTGTGCGATTCCAGTATGATTTAAATCCAAGTTGTAGCATCAGATATTCTATATATTGCCCTAAATTATTCAACTTGAGTACAGCTTCTCTCGCAAAACGACTGAACTGAACTATTTCAGGATAGTCACTGATGCATGAAGTATCTTTTTTACACTTTCACTGTATCAACCAAAACCAATAAATTTAAATAAGTTATGGACAAATTCACGAAGAATCTGCGCCTGTGGTCCTGGTCCTCAACATGTCCATCGCCAGTTGATATTCAAAGTTTACAATGTTATCAGGCAGAAGAAGACAACAAAGCAACAACAGCGAACAGCTGATTGGATCTGTCCGTAGCTTTAGCGACGGGCATGTGTTATGCAATTGATGCATTACGTTCTTTTCGGTTGAACCCTACAAACTATTTTAATGTCATTGTGCATTTAGATTTAGATGCTTGCAAAGGTTATTTCTAAGTATTACTGTGGTACAAATGTTAAAAATTATCTTTAATGTCCAATCCAATATATTGATCACAAATACCCAGTGAAACTCCTGCAAGAACTGCCAACTTCCCTGAAGAGGGAGGCGGCAAGATACATGTGGTGCGAACCGACAATCAAAGTTCAACTGAAGATTGTTAGTGTAGCCTATAGCTAGAGATCCACTGCAGTTTCTCCATCGTGCACGACGTAGGCACAGCGTAAGTTATTAATCAATATAAGCTAAATTACAATTTCCTCATGAACAACTGAGCTAATCGTCGCCTCTGCAGCACTTGTGATGATGCTAAGTTCTTCCGTCTGTGGATTAGTTAGGCCGGATGGAGTTGCTGCATCTACGCAGCTGACCCCACTTTCCGAGTTGCTAATAGCCATGACATCTTCAGTTGACTTAGTACTGACAGTAGATGCAACAGCAGTAGATAGTTGCAAATTTTTTGGTGGTCTACCAACCGGGCGTTTAGGCCCTTGAACAAATGGCTCTCTCTGACCGGAGCCCCTCGGNCAAATGGCTCTCTCTGACCGGAGCCCCTCGGCTTGCGACGCTCCCTAAAGTGCTGTGGCTGCTCTGCTCTATTACTGGGGGGTGGGTCATCTGGCTGATCATATTCGCAGTCGTCCATGTCCGAATCGCTAGTATCCAGTCTATCAAGACCTTTAGCAAGAATTTTTTCAACTTCTGCATCGTATTCTTCCAGATTGTTGAATTTAGATACAACGAGGTTCTCAAGCATCGAAACAACATCCTATAGATTCAGAATGACATAAAATATATTACCCAGTGATAAAGTCTATTGTAAGTGACGTAAGTATTTCAGGCAGAAAGTTTACCTCAGGCATTGCAGGAGGCATTGATTTCCACAACGCTTGCCGTAGTTTCTTGGATGCATTGTGGTTTGCGAAATCTTTTCAATCTGTAAACTCTGTGGAAGTCGCAACCACCCTTGTCCAACTTCTGGAGGGTGATATTAGTGCAGAACCGGTTGAATGGAAGTGGGTGGTAGCAGAACTGAAAGAGAACTTGGTCTGGGTCAGTAGCTACGTGATCCAAGCAATAATTACACATTGGCAATGCACGAATTGTCACATTGCCTGGTTTCTGAACGGTAACTGCACCTAGGGGGCTGGGTTGGGGGTGCTGCCACAAGCTTCGCAGTTTGATTAAATTCATTCACAATAGAATTTCCTCGCATGAAGTCAATGTCGTATTCTTCTCCATTATTCTCTTGTCGTTTTACATCCTGCAAGAGCCAAAACTTTAAACAAAAGACATTCAGAGCTAGCATGCTAGTAAGATTTATGAAGCAAGTAATAGCTATGGTAATAGCTATAGCTACTAGTTATTCTATGGCTACAATACAAACCGAACGCACTTCGTATTTTTTCTTCGCTAAGTGATGAAGAACCGCAGACTGTCCTGTATTTCTGTGATAGTTCAATAACGCCCGTACTTTCTTGTGGGTTTTGATCTCATTTTCAATGAAGTCATCTGTTACCAAATTCTGCATTCGTAACAAAGTTTCTGGATTCCGTGAAATTTGCTTCTCCTCATATTTCTGCGTATTCTTCCTTCTAGGACTTACTTGTGGGTTTTGATCTCATTTTCAATGAAGTCATCTGTTACCAAATTCTGCATTCGTAACAAAGTTTCTGGATTCCGTGAAAATTGCTTTTCCTTTAAGTTCTCTTCGGCGCGTAAGAACTTCTGCCTCTTGATCATGTAGTACAGCTTCAAGAAATCAAACTCCTTTGCATACAGTCCTTTCAATGCCTTTAACTTAGAAATTAGTATCCGCACAACTTTTTCAGTGGAATAGTAGCCGGCTTTTCTAAAGGATACCACAACAAACAGCATGATTTACTACAAGTTCAAGTCATCAAAACAGTCAAACCGTAACCCATTAATGGCCATGTTAGAAATCGATCCTAGTTTATTTCTTAGTTTTAATGAACCTACCTAAGACAGCCAAATTCACCATCAGCATCACATTCGCCATCAGAATCTTTATCCGCTTGAAATTTACTAAAGGCTTCCACCGTACTCGGTTCATGTGAGACGTCCATGGACTGAACTTCATTTTCCATACATTGAGTTTGTAGGCGATAACCCAAGTAACTATCTAGGTATTCTATGAGATCACCTGCGATAATCCAAATAAATTCTGCAATGAAATAAGGTGTACACATTTAAATGGGCCTTTAGTAAAACAGAATTTAAAAAATTGAGTCAATCACTTTGTCTTGGTTTCTTCAATTTTGTAACTCCTCGACGTAGCTCATCCATGTACTCCTCAATGGTCTTCTTCGGCTTTCTTTTGCGACTGATTCTCTGACGGACCAGAGCCAACCGACTCCCATGCATATTACAGAATCTACAATACAGGTGACCATTATATTACCAACTAATTAAACAGAATTTTGGTTCCGACTACGATAAAGCAAAGGAAGTTGGTCTTACTTTTGCTTTCCGTCTCGAGAATACTGCATGTTAGTACAGCGTTTCCCAGTCTTGTGACTCATAAAAGCACATCGGACGTAGTAAGGGGAGCTGGTTTCCGATAGATGTTTCTTACAATAATTCACGCACGGCTCTACAGGAGCGGGACAAAAATGTTTTGAAAACATACAGTGAACAGTTTCAACGGGTGGGT
>VRMD01003257.1:0-11311 GCA_009872375.1 Sminthurides bifidus | reverse complement strand
AAGGCAAGGTTTCTTGCTACAGGAAACCACAAGGCTCAGCTTGCAACGGCACATGCTGTAGATTCTGTTCTATGTTCTGTCCATATCCTATGGTAACGCATACCCTTCTTGCAATTTAGACTTGGATTAAGGTTTCCTAGCCAGGTGTTTGGCAAAACCTTCAAATTAAATACAGAATGAGCGTCAAAAACCTGTGTAAGTCCTTACGCAAGGGCATGAGCAACTTCCTGTGGTGGAGTATGCAAAAGCAAAATTGTGAACGACCGTGACAGGACTCGAACCTGCAATCTTCGGATCCGAAGTCCGACGCCTTATCCATTAGGCCACACGGTCTTACTTGTGAAGGATGGAGAAGTATCCAGACCTTATTCCAACTTCCAGCTATGTTCCAACAAGGTTCGAGCTGGAGTTATGGCAGAGCTGGAAATTAGTGTTGCAGGAGCCGTACTTTCTCCTCTCCCTCCTGGTTTATTAAAAGAATGGGCGAAACTCCTTCAGACGAGTGACTGTCGGTGAAAGCACCTGACTGCAGTGCTCCGTGCCCAAGTGGTACGGTATGCACGGTAGTAGAAATTTCTTATGTAATGTGTAACTTGGCTTCTCGCATCAAGCGTTTATCCGGTTTATTGCAGCTTTTGTATCTGGGCTTCTGGGATTTAGGATTGGTGCAGATGCAGACTGAAGGATTTGCTTTTGGCTAAGACATGAAGGCAAGACATCCATAATACGATCTCAGCTTGCAGAGGCAGAGTTATTGGATACGGTTCATGTTCACACTAATAGCGTATTACGTAAAAATTAGTCAAGCGGATCACCTGCCATTGACGAGTCCTCACCACCTTGTGTAAGAGATGCATGACGTTGTAGCAAATCCATACCTTGGAGTTCAGCGTCCCTCCTAATTGTAGAGGATTAGTGTTTATGAATTCTAATTGCAATTAAGTCGAAGCATCGTTACCTCACCGGTATCCATAATGTCCTCTCAATGATATGTTTGACTTATGCTAACTGGCGTGCAAGTTTGTTATGTATTCATTGTATCTTCATTATGACAAGCTATAAGTCAAAGTTACGTAAGTTTGGCGCTTTAAAATTTGAAATGAATCAATTAAACCTACTATAGAATTACCTCGGGAAATCCCTCTTTTCGTATATTACACACAGCATTGTTGTTGCGAATATATAGAGTTTAGAATACAGTACAATAAGTACGCCATTTCTTTAAGAAGGAGATCCTGATACCCTCCCATTGTTGCGAAGATCCTGTGACAAAATAACTGCGAGTAAGAATAATAAATGATCAATTTGATGCTTAGTTGGAAAAACACTATAAATTCCCACATATGGGTTGTTGTTACTTGGTTTCCTCTAACAGTCCAAAATACTAACACTTTGTACCGTTATGCCATCATCAGTACCAAAGTCACAGCCTAGCACAAGCAACGTGTAGCGTACTATCGCTTGAATTCCTTCCCAGCATCCTAACTACCAAGTTGTAGTTTGTCCCATGTGAAAAAATGGAGGAATCGTTTGACGAGAACGAGAGTGACTTGTGTCCCCAGCCTGCGTATTTAGCACGTTTCTGGAGTCGATTGGGAGAAAGTTTTGCTTTTAGTTTGCACGTACGACTTGAATGTAAGGGAGGATTTGTGTACTTACGCGGAATAAAATGGACCTCGTGAGTTGCTTTGGCGGAAGAAAAAGAGAGAAACTGTGGAACAGAATTTGAAATAACACTAATATTACATTATTATTATGAAGAATCATGAGCTCATACACGGAGTTTAAATGCATGAACCATGTAGGAACAGACCAACTTTAGCGAGTCCCAACGGAGCAACAAGAAACTGGAAAGTCGCAATACTCAATATCATATGATGCTTCGCCGAGCTCCTTTCTCAAGACACACATAATTCCGGATTGCCGCCGTCGCTTCTGACTCTATCTCCGCACGTATTTCGGGCCAAATACTCCTTTGGTACGTACATCGGCCTGAGCCTGAGCCCAAGTTGCCCCCCTTTCTTTTACTCGGGAGAAGCTTTTTCAGCTTTCACCGTGGCTTTCTCAAGCAGTTAACGTGACTTTCAGTACTGTTTAACCCTCGTTGGTACTTTGCTCCGCCGCTTGTAAATCGTTTTGTTATGTGCCTTCCAATACAGCTCTGCTCGTAATGTGGTGGCTGACTTAGGGCATATCACCGGGAAGTCGTTCCAAGTAGGGAATTTGAAAGCAAAACGCATAGCCAATTCATATCTGTCAATGACAATTCTCCATTTGTGTTAAACCACCTCACCATGCCCATAAGCCGCGTGGATACAAAGCTTGGAAGTGATTTCAAGTCCGGGTGTCGTTTGTAACCCAATCTTGTGCACAATTTTGTCACAGATTATTCCATGAAAGCCAGATATTTTTGACTGCCTGTCTTCAAATTGTGTCATTTGGCTCGTATTGCTCTGGGAGCTCAAGGCGTTTTACCTTAGGTGGAATGTAGAAACGCATAGCTCTTCAGTACCACATAATTTCAAGGGATGTAAGGCTGCTGGTGGCATTGCCTCTGGCGTAGAAAAGTCTGCTGGAATAAAAAATGCGACGAAATGAAGAAAATTCGAAAAAGAGAGGAAGGCGCGCAGCAGCTGAGACAGCTGGTCTGCAGTTGCACGGTTGGGATTTACCGCTCGTATTAATTTTGGAGGGAATGAGATAAAATTACTAGCGAAAGTAAGAAATCATTTGCAGGGGTGCTTCTGAGGATGCACCTCATTTCCCCTGCTTTCCGGAAGAAGATTGTCCGTGTTTATGGGGTAATTATCACGCAGGGGGAGACGCACAAGACATGAGTGTGGCGGAAATCCATAAATTAGTGCGTGAAGCTAGCTCGCCTTCCAGGTTTCTAATACGGGATATGCATGCACTTTTTTATGTGCCTATAAATAATATTTTAATTGCCATTAAGCCTTCCTGATATTTTTCAGGATTAAAGAGGCGTATCGCTTCTATTAATGGTGTTGTTGAGTCGTATTCACTAAGCCTGAAGAGGCTTCCAATTACCTGATTATTTTTCAAGTGTGCGTGTTGTACGTAGTTCATCAGCATGGGGTGCCAGTTTATCAAGTTTTCTGTCTCAAATCACGTCAAAGCTTGTAAAATGATACAAACCCAGTCGGGTTGTTGGTGTAAGACAGCCAAAATCCGTCAAGTTTTCGCTCCACTCATCATTTTGACATTGAAAGACTACGAGATAGCTGTCGAAATACTTCTATATTGGAATCTTATTGAGGATTTCTTCTTACAGTGACCTCGCTTTGTGTCTTGGTCCGGGTCAGGATTTATTTTCATTCTCAACAATGTCTACTCAATTGATGAAAAGTCTGAAAGGTGGTGTTATGTTCCATCTTTGACTGGAAAACAGTCTCCTTTCACTCTCAATCCGTCCAACCGGTGGTTGCTTAACTGTCACAACCATCATTTGCCATGTCATCTGCGGAGTTGAAATAGATTTTACCCCTTCTAAGAGAATTAATAAATTCAAGATCTGTTGGTACGGAAGTTGATTCAACATTAAAATATAAATATTTGTCATAAGGCTCATGCATATTAAAATGACATGGTGTAGCCGAAATGGCAAAAAGCGATTCTTTTTGCCCTGCCGGAAACGCACCTTGGCTTTTTGAATGAAGCAGTTGCATCACCAGTGCAAAAAAAATCTAGTGAGATATGAGTGCAAGGAAGTTAGCCGTCCAACTCCTCAAAGTTCATGAACCGATTCAACTGCATTTCCACAAGTGTTGCTAAGAGGCTCGATAAGGCCACAAGTTCAGTAACATTGATGGCTCCGTAAGTGTCTTTTGAGCCGGGAAAGACTGGACTACGGTGGAGAAAGCACTCTGGAGAAACATAACAAAGATGTCTGCTGGTGACGACGAGGGGGTGAAAACTAAAGAAAGGAAGCAAAGCAAGGAAGAAAGGTGAAAAAAGTAGAAGAAGAGGAGAAGAAAAGAATATGCGTAAATTGCATGGTGCGTGTGGGATCTGGGCTGGACCGAGCCCTTGTGGAAAATGGTAAGCGGATATCAGACAGAATGCAGAGGAGAAATCTTTTGTTTGGCAGCACGAGGAAAGAACACTGCTTTTCCATTCGCGAGCCTCTCAAGGAGCTAATTGTCGGTCGTGATTGAACTCTTGAAGAGAACTGAATGACTCTTGATGAGAATCGAATCAAAAATAGGCTGTTGCTTTCTCCTCATCCTGGTCTGGGGGTGGCATGGAGGGAAGTTTCCTTCAGGGGGTATTGTGCAATAATGGCGGAATGGTTGCAGAACTGAAATCACTTCCGTATGACCCAGCTTTTGACTGAAATGCCGTCGTCACATCCTAGTTGAAACAATAGCCTTGACTTGGTCAGATGCAAGTTACTTCTATTGTCTATGGGAACGTTGCCATGACAACTCGACACAATTGTTTTTAATGCAGAACTGGGGATATTCCCGAGACTGGTGAAACGATTGCGTGATTTTTCTCGGCCAGCTATTGCTGAATTGCTTACGTAAAAGGAGCACGTGCTGGAAGAAAGCGGAGGGCTGGAAAGAAATGATCGAACCGCTCGCCAATGCAATGCTGATTTCCATTAAGCAGATGGGAAGGTATTGCGGGACTAGTTAATGATTTAAGAGTGCATGCATCGGATGCAATTTTCTCACGCCACTCTTTTTCAAGAGGTTTTCTCCCAACCTCTTGGAATCCTTTTCCTTCGCTCCTGTTGCCACCGTAGCATTTTCTGGTGGTTGTTACTTTGGCTATGTACCACCATAACATTTCCGCTAACTTGTAGGCAGAATATCCTTGAGAACTTGTTTTTCGTGTACCTTACAACTGCCACTACTCCACAACATTCTGGCTTCTCCATACTTTGCGGCGAGTTCTCCCCTCGACCAAGTCGCTGAGTTTAGGCAAGTCTACTTTGATTGCCCCAATCAGGAAAGAGGTCTTGGGAAAATTTAAGCCTGGAAGAGGAATTGATACAGAGCTTTTTGTTGATTGGAAAAAAATTTACTTGGTTTCCTCAACTCGTGACGTCTACTTGGAAAAAGGCGGAAATCCAACTTATTTTCGGCTTCAACCAACCACTTTAGTAAATATTCGCCATGGTGCTTGAGGTTCATGTCATTTACTCCAACGCTTGCTTTGGTTAACCCCTGAGAATTGATGGTGAAACTGAATTGCAAGCGTATCTTTGCAATGGATTTGATTGGAAACTTGTAGTGCAGGGTAGCAATACTTCTGTTTATAAATACAGGATTTCAAAATTCGTAATTCTGGTGAAGGCAACGTGATGCGTGAGGTGTCATCGTATTATGGTAATTTTCCGAAAGTAATATGATAAAATGCTACTTCCTTTAAAGTATTTCATTGATCACTGAATTCATAAGTAGTTAAACTCGTAAATCTTCGTCAGCGTTAACTCTGGGCTAGCGGCTAAAGTTTGATTAAGGAACAAAACTGGAGCAGTAACAGCACGAAGTGCTCTGATTGCAAGAGCACTTTCCTGATCTGAGTCGGCTGTTTTGTTTTTCACCTCGTTAAGGGATAACGAATGGATCAGGTTATCAAAGGTTACCTTGCCTATCAGTTTCGACAAGGTCCATTGACCTGTTTGATTCTATAGGCCTTTGGGTAAAGAATTTGAAAAGAAGTTGGTAGGAATCAAAGGAATGTAGCGAAAAACTTTTGCGAAACAATAAATTGTTTCTGAGGTGAACTTTCATCCTGGAGTGGAAGAACTCTGAATTCAATTCGAGAAGGCAGAATGTTAACGGATGAGCCTAACTTTGTTGCGGTGAGCCGACGGACTGTGGAGTTCATTGAGTAACTGGGTGAAACTTACGAACTTAACTGATTGGTATTAGGTTCTGATTGGATGTGAGGGATTGGTCAGATTGTTTCCAACATTGTTTTACTTTCAGTCGCTGGTTATTAAAGCTGTCGTGTATCATGTCCTGTCAGAATAATATGATCAACAGGTCTTGATGGATAGTTTGTAAAGCCCTAGTTTGATGGAGCCGAAGTTAGTTCATTTGTTTTCTCGAACATTCACAAATCCATCAAAGTAGGGTCTTGGCAATGGCATAATTGGTGTCCAATACATTCGATTGGCTAGTCCAAGATGCCATGTGTCAGGTCAGGAGGTGCTATGTTAGCTTGTGTGTATTGTAAGTGCCAGTAATGTTTTACCGTGTAACTAATCAGGATTTTTTCTTTATTCTAGCGCTGACCGGTGGACCTAAATTTGGAGAAAGCATACCTAATGTTACGGTGGCGGTTGGACGAGATGCGTCATTGCCGTGCGTTATCGAAAACCTGGGAAGCCATAAGGTAATCTTTTGTACTATTTCCGGTTTGTGTAATTGACATTTTTGCATAGGTGACACGTGACCATTTGCTATAAACACTGGTATTTCTTTTCCAAATGGTACAAAAAATATAATTACTATTGTTACCCATTATTTCAAAAATCGCGGATCCTCACAGAATTCTCGGTTTATGCTCCATTCGCCTATGACGTAGACAATGCAAAATCAGCTGGTTTACCCTACTTTATCGATAACTGATACAGAAAATCTAGCGAACATATGCCCTCCAAGTTCCAAATCCTGTAGATTAGAGGCAAGAGACGGCATAGAGTAGGAGCGGACGGACACCACGAATAGATAAACGAAGCACTAATGAATCTCGATAGCTAATAGATAGGAAGTGATGCGGAAGTGAAGATCAAATTTGCGCTTGGCCTGAGCTGAAAGTAGCTCCTCGTCTGGCTACTGCCTTTATATTAGAGTATAATGATAACCAAATAGCACTAGATGAGGATGGTGTGTGGAATACGGCCTTGATCGCGATTACGGACTGGAGAGTCCTTCCCCTATTGGTGAAAGAGATCTGACATGATTATATGATGCAGTGAAAATTTTCATTCAAAGAACCCACATATTCCCCACCCACTCAAAGGGATTGTAATCAGCCCTTCGTCAGATACTCAGCAGCTCGTACCTTGCTATGAAAACTGGGACGATGACGATGAGCAGACGATATTGTCCTTGGTGAAATTGTGTAGATGCACCAGCAGATATTAAAGGACCAAAAGTTACCTTGGTCTCGGCACTAAACCGCCAAAGTACACGTTATAACGCCAGTTCGAGAGTTTCCACATCGTGTAACCCCTTGCTTGGAAATTTTCATACGGTGACTTGCTGTAAAACCAGTACGCTTTCAACAAACAATGCAACTGAGACACTAGCAGACTTCGTTCAAAAAGCCATGGGTAAATTCTTTCAGGAGCCTAAGTTAATTTTACAAAATTAGTGCAAGAGTTTGGCAAATTTACACAACTTTATATGAGGGTTCAGAATCGGTGTGAGTATCAGTCGCAGAAGATGGACTACCGACTTCCAAAAATAATTAGGAAGGACACACTGCCAAACTTTAGAGCCCGAGTCATGTAAGCGAATGTGGAGCGGAGCAATTTTATGTCCACTTTGCATTTTTGGATCGAAAATGAAATTAAGCGTAAAAATTCAACAGACTAATATGGCGAAACTAAGTCAAAGGGAATTTGCATTGCAAATGCCTATTTGGAGGGCAGAGGGACGTAAAAGTTATAAGAAACAGAGTTTTTGTACCATGTATCCTCTGGAACTCTGTGAAAACTGCAGTTGAGCCTTCAGCTTGATCTTGAAGAACCAGCAATAGATGGACTTGGAGCTTGGACTGCAAACAGATCTGGCTTAGATAGTGTAGTTTAGTCTCGGGGCCATGAAAATCTCTTTGCACAAAGTTAAAAATTGAAAATGTACGTACGACAGCTAGACACGATGCGGTCGGAGTTGCAGAGGGTTGGTGTAGCAGGAGCGGGAAAAGTGAAAGTTGCACTGCTGTAAGTATACAATCGCTCTGGTGCAAACACAGCTAAGCGGCCTGGTGAAAGTTTGATTGAGAAGCGTGAATGACTTGTGGCTTGATCTTCGTTCCCGCCTGGTAACATGTACACACTGGTGTAAGAACTCGTGGAGTTGGCTCAGAAAGGACGGTGCGGAGCTGACTTGAGCCGTACTACCTACTTTGGCGGAAGTAAGTTGGGTGAAAGTTGAGCGAAGGATGAAAAGGAGATGGGAGATTCCTTAAATTTTCCTGTCCATTTGGTTGTGAATTGAAGATGGGAGAGGTTGAGCGTGATTCTCAAGAGACTTCTTTACTCGTCCTGGTAGTTGTCTTCATCCTAGGGCATATTGACTTTTAAAAGTGTTCCTTATTGACTCCCGTTCTATCAACTGTGTACACTCAAAGTTCAACTCCCACATGTATTCCGTTATTACGCCATGGAGAAAGCGTCTTGATCTCCACTACTCAACACCTTTCTTGAAGATTTGCTTGTATTGGAGGCTCCTCTCCCAGAAGAAAGCTTGAGGATTCGCCTACCGTAGTAAATGATTGAGAAAGAGCTGGTGATTTCTATGCTTGGATAAAGAAAGAAGGAATAAATGAATGATTTGCACATTGGAACTTGGGTACTCTTTGCTTCATTCCACTCAAACGTTTGTAATTAACGAGATGGAGTAGCGCTAAGGTGAGAAGTGTTGAAGAATGTGCAATTTGCACGGTATGCTTGATCATGGTTGTCCTTACTAGCTCGGTTAGCGTGTATAGTCTCCATGTCAGTACTACCTGACTGTAGGATGAGGCTTTCATTTTAATGAGGTCACTTGCATGAAAATGAAAACATGAAGAATTATGTTAGAAAAGGAGCTCATTGGGTACGTGGTTTATCTTCATCATGTCGCTAGTTGAGGTCTTACTACATCCGTGACGAATTTGAAGATGACGGAAACGCTAAACCTTACCTGTTCCGTTATTAGAATGCATCTACTGGAATGATCTTCGCTGTTTTAAGACTATCTTCATTTGTACTCCACCAACCTGAGTTAATGTAATCTAAAAACTGCAAATACAGAAAAATCGACGTTATTCCTCGACATTTACTTGTTAGGAACCCTATCAACCAGATTCGGTTAAATACCGAATTGGCCAGCTCCAAGCGGCTACTTTTAGCATTTTGGAGTCAGTCGTCAGTAATTTCATGTGAAGAAGATCAATTGCCTTGACACAATGGGACTGAGAAATTCATCCGTTCTCCAGTACCAAAAAGGCCGTTGGAGGCGGAATACATTAAAAAGTTGATAGAAAAGAGAACCCAAGATGAATCGCAACCCCCTCTCTGGAAATTCGAAACAGGCGAAGGAGATAGTCACGCAAGGCGGAAAATGAATGAATCAGAGGCATAGAATAACGGAAAATTGTGAAAGTCAACAGGAACTAAAAAACTCATTGGTCGTAGTTGTAGTCGGAGTACCGTGGATTCTCCACAATTCTCTCTCATCGTCATCAGTCCAGTCCAACTAACATTTTCCGCTCTTTTACAGTCACCCACTTCTACATGCATTGATACACTGCAGTAAAGCAATGCTGAAGACAGTAGAAGCGGATTGCCCATATGTAAAATCAATTCGGCAGTATGCAAAAGAGATAAATGAAATGACTCGAGGATTAATTTGAAAGAAATAAAAGATGGGAGATTGAGAACTGGGCTTGGTAGTCATCCGAAGCTCAGATGGGGAACCAATGGGGGTGATTATGATCCGCATGGGGATTTTAAATCCCTCTGCTAGGACACGAAACGAATGAGATGCAACGCTCTCGCATCCACTGAATGGCATTAATTAATGAAGTATAGAATTTAATTTACCGACATCAGAGACTTAAAACAACTGGGATTTACCCCCACAACTCTCCTCCGACTCACCCTCTCTATTTTATTAACGGGGCTATTTCAGTCCTATGGTCACAATATGTGCTGGATTAGTAGGACTCGCAGCATGACAGAAACAAAAATTTTAGTCCATGTGTTCCTTGCTCTTTTTACCAGCATGGTGTTTTACCAGTAAAAATACACCGGTATTCAGCAAGTCGTCTTCTTTTGCTACATTCATACAAGCCATTTTGCAGCCCTTGTGTTTGTTTTTCCGATACAAAATTGCAAGCTTTTGTATTATGTACTGGCCCGAGGATTTTGAAACCACTTTCAGATTTGCTGATCCACATGAAGGAGATTGATAGCAGCTGTGATTAATTGATTACAGGTTGCGTGGGTCCACATAGACAGACGGATGATATTAACAATACATAAGCAAATCGTTACACGAATTCCAAGATTTGGCGTTTACCATGACTCTCAAAAAACGTGGCTGCTCCAAGTAAACAATGTACAACCGGAAGACAAGGGATACTACATGTGCCAGGTCAACACAGGTGAGTTTGTCTCTGGATTTGAAGTCAGCTCTTTAGTTTTTCTCTTTACACTTCCCTCAATGAAATATAACCAGTCGGGGAGAACCTAGGCTCGGTACGCCAAAATCGATGGCTTTTGTCAATCACAGCTTGACAATTGATTGAACGGCATGTTTCTCTTTCAGAGCCGATGATCAGTCAAGTCGGATTTCTACAAGTGGTCGGTGAGTGCATAACTTCTCTCTGTTATTGACAAATTGTTTTCTTGTCCCTATCAAATTTCTAGAATTCCACAATACCCGCATACATCTACGAAGCAAAGAGGGAAATGCCAAAGGAGTAAACCGTAGTCTTAAGCAGGGGGAGGATGACAAACCCTGGTGAAAGAGCAAAGGTCTTTGGAAGTTGCAGCAAATATGTGCATCTCGGTTCGCAATGCATCAAACACATATGTATACATAGGTGCGGATGCGGAATAGGATTACCACCGGCCTGGGTAAAAAGGAAGAAGAAAAGGGAGAAAATAGAATTTTACGCAATTTGTTGTCCTCCTTTCAGCCACTGTCCGTTTTCACCAGTTGACTCAATCTGTGGCAGAGAGAAAAAAGGATTACGAGGATGGGAAATGTCACGAATTCCATGTACTTTGCTCTCTTCGCTTTCGCTTTACCCCTATTTATTTTAGTTTTTTTTTCTCAAAGAGCGTAGGGAATGAAAGCTCCGAGTCTGAGTGCTGAGTCTCTACTATGACGGTCAAGAAAACATTCCGACTTGAGCTCTTCACCCGATTTGTACAACAGATTCCGGCTTGAAGAATGTTTCGATAAAATCTTTTTCAAAAGACCACGTAAGGTCCAATGCTCAACGGCAGGGGTTGGAAAAGCATGCAATTGCAATTTAAAAGCTTGAACCCCAAGGTTGAGAATTTCAAGTCTGGTAACGAAGGAACCCGCATAGTATAGTGCCGTGATACCCGTAC
>VRMD01003256.1:0-11311 GCA_009872375.1 Sminthurides bifidus | reverse complement strand
CAAAATGTATAAGATCTTCTTGAAGATCATCTGTGTTGTGTCAAAAAAGTGTCAATAAAACTCACTTACAATCGAATAGGCGCGGCGTAAACCTTACGAGCTACGTTGAATGCTTTGCCAGTTCAGTATGTCATGGTCCGTCTTGTCATCATCTTCAAGTGATTAATCCTCCGTGATTTTAGTCCGAAAACTGTCTTGTCACACATTCAGTGAAGGAGGTGTTGCTGAACTAAGTCATTTACGCTGATAAAATCGAAAGATTTTGTGGTAAGACAACAACATGGATGACAGGATCGATATAGACAGCATTGAGGAGACGTTAGAAGAAATATTTCGTTCGAATTCGGTACATATTGTCATATTACTTGTTGCTCTGTCAGATAAAGCACTTGGTTGCTTTAACTATCAATTTAAATCTGAAGTATGAAAGCTTGCAATTGTTTTGTAACACTTATAAAACTTTACTTTGCTTTCCATTAGCCACAGGAACAGTTTGAAAAGCTACTCTTGGACTCTGGTCGTGCTCGTACTCAAATACTGACAAAAGCCATTTCGGTCGTTGGCACTAGTGATGGAATGCAATGCAGTCAAAACACGAACAATGATGACTTAAGCAGGGCTGCGGAACAAGTATGCTTGCATCTCCAATTGATGAATGTTTTAAATTAATCCGTTAATTGTTGTTATTGTAATTGCGCTGCAGATAGCTTGACCCTGATTTTGTTAATGTTTGCTGCAGATCGTGAAAACCATTCTTAGGCTGGCAGTTCATGGGACAGGAATATCAGGGGATGAAGTTAACGACCTCACTTGTTGCTTGACATTGGGGGCTGAGCATTTTTCTAGCAAGGGTCTTGCCGCCGTGGTCACCTATTGCATTGATTACCTGAAATCACATGAAAAGGAATCCATACCTTCCCAGTAAGGCGCTCCGCACTAGAACTGCTGTGTAGTGTGGTTCGGCCAAAAATGATAAAGAAAGTTCGTGTTACTACACTGTAATTTTATTTTTGCAGGTGGGTGGAAATCTTTTCGAGGCTTGTTACCATCCTGACAAACCGTCGAGATGTTCCCTATGATGATGATGAGCTTGATGGGAAGGAGTTTAGAGCAACTGTTATACGCCAACTTTGCAGATTACATTGGACGTCCAATAACGCTGCTTACATAGTAGCTGCAATAAGGTTTCTTCTTTCGTGGCATAACTAATGCAGTGTTTGGTATGGATGTTGAACTACGAATGCCTTGGATTTGACACTTTTAGGGAATTCCCTGGGTTGGAGCCTCCAGAAATCGAAAATGTAATGATGACTGCTGCTGAAGCAATGAGTCAAATGGATCCTTTGGCAGTACCTCCTGTGGCATATCATTTGCTTTTACTTGCTGGTGAGCAAATGCCAGGCAAGATCCTCAAATGTTTCGACGATTACTTTAAAAGCACGACGTTCAAAGATACTGAGCCTACTTACAGTAAGTATTCACAGCTACACTGGAGTTAAAATTATCAGTTTCTTTTTCCTGCGCGAAATCCTGCGCGAATCACTTCAGTTTATAGACCTCTTTCACAGGGTAAATAAGGAGTCCGGCTATGCTATTGCATCAAACCCTCTCTAACCAAGTCCGTTTGCTACTTGTAGGTCAGTCGAATCTAAATGTTATTCAAAAACGGAAAGCCTTAGGAACTGTAGTTTACCATGTCGTTCACGCCGCTAGACATGAGGCTGCGATTGCGAAAAATATTCTGAAGCGCATCAAAAGCTCTTGCGCTGATGAGAATCTGATTATGACGCCATTCATGATGTCCACCGCCTTAGGGCTTACTGGAATAGCTCACTTTAAGTCGCAGGTAAGACATGCTTACATTATTTGACAATGAGATGGCAAACAGGTTTTGAAAAAGGTACCTGTACCTGCACCTGAAATTGTACTTGAAAAGTAGGACCCTTTTCGAGTTTTTGCATAGGGCAGGCTGTTAAGGTATACCATGACACTCGATATCGACTTTTTCAGAATTTTAAAAGGAGTTAAGCATCATCACCATGTTGCTTAGTTTTTCATTAGCGCTGAATGTTCAGAGGGCACTATGAAAAAGCAAAGCTTACAATTTTATTCCAGCATTACTTGTGTGACATCAGTTACATCCTTTGTAATTTAAAATAGATTCACTTACTGTGTTCTCACTTTCTCACTGGATAAGAAATAACTTGCAGGTTGTAGACGGTTTGCGCTCTTCCATTATCGATAGCTTTGCTGATGTAAATCATGGGCAGACCTACTCTTGGTATGCGGATGTCCGAGGAAAGATCACCACTTCGTTCGAGGATTGCTTCAAAGCTGTTATTGATTCTAAGTAAGTCTAAAAGTGATAAAATCTGTATTTATAATGATTTGGGCTACTAACCAACTAAATGTACACCTGTTCATGGTCTCAGGTCAAGTGAACTAGATTTCATGCTGGATGGACTGAAAGATCTTGGATTGGCCTTACTTAGTGTTGAAGATCCTCAAGCTCATTGTTCTACGTATGCTTTCAAATGTCGAGAGCTTGGAAGCTACATTATTACTGCCATAGTGAAGAAGCACAGCTCTTACCTAAAAACAGTCATGGATGATCTATTGTCCCAAGGCAAATCCGTCATGCACATGAGTAAGACTTATCGGGCGTTTTTTCTCACTGTATATAATGTAAAATGTAAGGCTTCAACGAGGATGTTTCCGTCTTCTAGACTGTTTGGCAACCTGCTTGAGAGCGTTGGTTAGAGAAATCATCCAAACCAAGTTGACCGACAAGATTATGGACTTAGTTCAGCATTTGCCCTTAATGACAGTTGAAGCAGCAGCGCCGGTGGTCAAAGCCCTAATGCCATCTTTTCAACTGTCTAGGAAGCTCTTAAATCAACTACTTACTGTCATCCGTAAAACTGTTTATAAGTACGAGTTCTTCACTCCATGACTAACTTCAACTTCAAAAATTAGTATCATAATTACTATGTTTGTGGATTAATCAATAACTGATTACGTAGGTCAACGGAGGCGAGGAAAGTCACTGCTCATATTATGATACTTCTACTCTCAAACTCGCGAATAGTCGGAGCAATTCCCCGAAGTCAGTACAGTGAAAGTCAGGGTGGCTTTAGTCAAGCAACACAGACTCAAGTTGACATTTTGGGGAGCGCTCGAGATAACGAAAGTCTTTGCGTTGAAATTCTATGGATTTTGAAGCGTTTCTTCACACAACCAAGCGAAGTTCGACAGTTGTTGTACTTAGGTAATTATCTCACTGTAATTAGCCCTTTCATTCACGTGTGGTATGTGCGCATTGATAAACATAATCGTTTTTCTAAAGGGTTACACGTTGTATCTCGAAAAAATCCTGAATTGATCAAGATTATATGTACCCATCTGCTCTCTCAACTAAGACTTCACATGGATGATACTTTTGCTGAGCTACGGTTTAATGGTCTCTTGGACTGTTCAGGAGCCCGAGTAATACGCTCTGTAAGCTGCTGTTCATAAAAATTAATTTCGAATTGTCCTCGGTAATATTGTAAGTTCCCTATTGATATAACAAAGTATTCTTTTCAGGAACAATTGGGATACTTGCTTCAGTGTGTCAGTTTTGTCGTTTTACGTGGCCGACGAATTTACAGAGCAGGAGATGAAGATGAACCAGAAAGCTTAGCAAAATGCGAAGAAACACTTAGCACTTGGGTGGAATTGCTTAGTAAAATTGAAGTGGATGATCTGGATGCCGTAAGTTTGGAACAGAAATTTTTTACCGGAAAAATGTCTCCACCTAAACTTATGCAACGCTATTGTTTACTTTCTCCGGGCTTAGATGGCATCAAGTGTGCTTAGTGGATATGCGGGAACACCCCGTCCGATAGAATGTGCTCACGAGGCACGCAATGAACTAATACATCAGCTATTGGAAGCTGTAGAAGCTTCTATCGAATATTTGGCCCTGAAAGGATCAACGGAAGAAAACGAACGAATCAAAAAATTGTACAGAACTTACGTATCCTTGAGAAAGCGGTTGAAGGTCACTGATAATGATCATAAAATGAGCTGAATTGGTTGTCGCTGTTTTATATTTTTGATTAACTTAAGTTTTGCGTTTATTACAGCCGATTAAAATACAGAAACCGAAAGCAAAAAAGGATAAAGACAAGACATCAAAGGGAAAATCTGATAAAAGAAAGGGTGGAGCTAAGAAGCAGGACTCCACAGCCAATACTTCACAGGGATCAGCCAAAGATGCGCCTACAAAAAAGAGCACAACGGAGGAAGTATCTATATTACGGCCGGTGACCCATATCATTAGCCTCGAAAGCATAGGAGAAATTTTAAAACAACTTAACTCGTGCGTAAAACTGAAAAATAGTGGAACATGTTCGGTAGACATCCTTTATTTCTATTCAAGGTTGTTTGTTCATTAAAACTTTACAGGAGCAGTCAGACTGATTCAACAGTCTCTTGCTTAAAATCGAATGGGAACGAATTCGAACGCTTCATTCTTACCGTATTAAAGAGTAAAATTGATCGTATCAACAATCAAGAAAGTACCGGTGAGCGGGAACGGAAGCCAGAAGAAGTCGTTACAAATTTAGCAACGATTGCAGGGTATTGAAATTTCCAGTCAATTCAATCTCCTAAGCATGACAAAAAGCTGAAGGTTAATTACGTTTGTTTTCTTAACAAGGACTATGTGGGAAACTTGCCGTAGAGAAGATGTCGTTGAAGAAAACGTTCTAGGTGTTGCACATGCTAACTCAGAAGATGTTCAGATTCTGTGCACCAATTCATCAGAAATATCTCTGTCTAACCTCAGATTTGAGATTCTGTTGGATTTAGTGGAATATTTGGTGGGGCAAAAAATCGTGGCTCACGCAGAGGTCATGCGGGTTTTCAGTAAGTAGAGCTTAAATCTTAATCTATATGGCTACAATTTCGTGTGTAAATGATCCATAACTGTGGATGCAATTTACAGATTTCGAGTACATTGACGATAAAACCATAGAAACTCTTTTCGATGACTTCTTTAAAACTTGGACTGATGTTGTGGAAAAATGGGAAACTTCGGAAGGTCATGAAGAGAAAATTGCCACATTGTTTTCGATTTTATGTGCTTTTAATTCAGGATTGCCCACTAGTTCATCGTCTGAAGTTTTGACGGTATGGATCTTAACTTGTTTGTCACCAAATCTACTAAGATGGAAATTTTGAGCCAGTGTGGCATTTATAGTTGTCTGGGAACTTGTTCTGAAATTATTACATAAGAGCTACGGAAAGCTATAAGTTTTGCGTGCTATGAATTTAGAATTTGTATGCTTTAATTTTTCAGTCATTTAAGTGGTGTCTAGAGTATGCCAAAGCACCAAAATATGCCGTGAAGCCTACAAAAGAACTGGGAGGATTGATTGTAAAAGCAATTTTCGCAATTGGTTCAAAGCTCGGAAAGGAAGTAGAGAAAGACTTTCTACACATTGCAAGCCTAGCCCATGCAGCTCTTGGAGATGTAGAAGAGGTAGGATTATATATACTTTGCTATGGGTAGAACAATATTTGATCCTGGATGAGGTACTGAAATGAGGACATCATTACTTTTCAGGATATTTCCCCGTCAAAACGAAGAATTCCAAGCGGAGAAACATTTTGGCTGATAGAAAAAGAGACTGCACCTGTTATTGTGTGTACAATAGGACTACATTTGGAGACGAATTTAGGGCTGGTAGATAGCATGATTAAGCGACTTAAAGTTCAGAGTCAGTACTATGCTGCAGGTAGAGTATATAAAAAATTTGTTATAACATTGGGTGAAAGAAGATTTCCAGCTTTAGCGGCATTACTGGTGTAATGCGAAATTTTTGTTTCAGATAAAGTTGATGAGACGAGGGATAAGTTATGCCTTGTGCTACTGAATGCGGTCAATCTTACTAATGAACTGATTCAGACATCAGTTCCAGCTGGTCCCTGTGCTGATATTTTGGTCCGAGTAATCAGTAGTGTATTCGTCAGTACTACACACTTAACGGAGCACCTGTTGGAGCAACATAACAAGAGCAAGGCCTCCTTTACAGCTCGCAAGTAAGTGAACGTCGACTTGCCGACGTTATTTCGAATCTTATTCTCAAAGTTTACCATATCGCGTTTCTGTTCGGTAGGTTTTCTAATCTTGTAAAGACCATTGGAAAGGACTTCAAAATGCGAGTAGAAGCTCTTCTAACCCATATAGAGGTAGGTCAAAAATATGGCTCAAAGCGTATTTGTTGTCTCGGAAAATTTTAAGCTCACACTTGTGCTATTCCAGAGCATCCAACGTGATCAAGCGGATGAAATGATGAAGACGAAGAAGGGAGGGAAGGTGACCGCTGCAATGAAGCAGAAGTTTATGAAAGACAGTAGAACTATCCCTGAGCTGATTTATCAAATTGAGAAATATGAGCAACAGCTGTATGTATTAAGTCAGAAGACAAATGTAAGTCACATCATGCTATCAGATGTCGGTCTTTTATAGAATTATCACAGCAACAGGTCATCGCTGAAACTGGGTCTTAAAACACTATATGCTATGAAATTGCCAGGTCAACTTGCTGGCTGGTACTAAGCTCAGTACAGCTCGAGATTTCCGCATAGAGGTGAGTCAGTTGAGGCAAGCTTTGGCCGACAGAAACAATAGAGAAAGTGGAGCTAAAAAACGACCTGCACCAGAAGATGAAGACTCTAATTCATCTGAAGCTGTTGATACGGATGCTACTGTCAGTGTTTTGAATCAGGTACTTGTGCTGTACATGCTAGCAAGTATTAATGTCCATAGCTTCTTTTCTTACACTGTGACTTTTTTCAGTCGGGCTTAAGTAACATCTCAAATGTGGGATTATCTCGATCAAAAACATCTCTCAAACGAAGAAGAAATTAAAACGCTGATGTACTCTTACTATGATGCCACAAGTACTTAAGGAGCGGTCCAAAGGGCATTTTCATATTTTAATATTACTGACAATTTTTGTTCGCATTAGCAAACTTTTCGTAGGAATATGTTTTCGAATAAACTCGGTATTTCTCCCAAGATACTTACTCGGAAATTTATCGTTCAAGCTCACGCGCTTGTGTGTGGCTTCGTTCGCCACACTAATGAATTTGCTCAAATGGCATAGTTCGTCTCTTCGATGCGGTGAATAACTACCAAACACGCGCGAATGCCACCGTCTATCAACGCCCAAAGAATTGTGTTAGATAAAAAGATTTCGTTTGTACCTTGGAATGACGCCTTTCTTCTTTGGAATTCCTGCATTTCCATCAACCCGAGTGCTCAATGGAATAGACAGCGGTAAGAGGATGGTGGATACCAGCTGGCCTCCAATTGTACGAGTCGCTGCGAAGCTGAATCCACCAAATATTTCTCAAGAATTTTAATCAAGAAAGATATGCTGAACGTTCAATTTTACCCATGTAGTGATGCTGTGTTTTTGACATGTTCCAGAAAGGGGTCTCAGCTCAAGGCGATAAAAAAATTGGTGCTTTGCATCTAAATTCATGATCTCAGGATTCCGTCACGTTCTCGCATCTTTGCTTGAATGAGCACTCCATGCTTCCATTACGTTGTAATGCCGACTAGACCATTTACCTTCGTCCACAAGTGACCTTTGATCTGACTAACGGAAGATTCACCTCATGCGTCGCTGAGTATCTGGAATCTTAGAGTCGCCTGAAAATGTGCTCTGTTCTTGCAACTTAAGGCATCCTCTTGTTCTGAGCGGTGAAATATTTCCCGTTTCGTATTTCACACAAGATCGTCCTCCATGTTGAACGTGGGGTTACCAAATCCCAACTACCAGCACCAGCTATCTCTCGTTACATCCGCAGTCCAAGGTACAAACACTCGCTAAAATATAATGCTCATTGCAGTGGAAGTTCTAATCGAAGTCAGACGAGGCTTACTGCAATGCAAGGCCAGAAGTCAGCAAGCTCAGATAAATCAGGAGGAGAAAGGCACGGAAGGATATGAATACTGACTGGACTGAGTATTGAGTGCAGAAGAAAGTCTGTCTGTCAGATCTGTATGTGGTATTGAAATGAATGATTATTCGGGGGGAGGGAAAGTGGATAGTAAAAGTGATGGGTTCTCGGATTGCTGGTTGACGGAGTGGGAGACAGGAGCAGAAATACATAACAAGAATGCGAACGTGTGTGCGGAATTGTTGAATCTGTGAATGTAGTTTGAGAGAGAGAGAAGGTTGTCAACGACGGTGTTGAAGAGAAGGACTAAGTGCCTGTTCTCGTATACGACCTGAAAGATGTACAAAATCGGAGGGCAAGTAGAAAATGGAATTTTGCGGAAAAGTTGAACAGAGAAATGGACGGAGGAGAGAGAGAGAGTAGAAACCTTTTGAATTTGATAGAGTGAGCGAAGGGGGAAATATTCAATTAAATAGCATCAAAGTGAGCCAGCTTCTTGGTTGAGTGAAGAAGTTGAGGTGTGTTCGAGACAGCGTCCGTGATACTGAACTAGTGAGCGAGACTCGGCTTTCATATCTGAACAACAGGTCTCTCTCACAGTCTCACCCCAGCTATAAAATATATAGACGATGCCGTCCGTCCATTTCAAACTCGTCCTCCCACAATGTACTCGTTTTTTACCTTCTTCTCCTCCTCCGACCCAACTCCCTTTCTCTCGCCTATACTTTTTCCGCGACTTTTCGCTAAGTACTTTATGTCTTTCAATCCTTTCTCCCCTTTGTTGTGATGGAGATGAGATCTTTACGCTCATTACGCTCAACTTGATTTTCTCCTCAAGTTAGAGCAGCTTGAGAAAATGCGTAAATAATTGCCCGACAATTCTCTTCCCTCCTTATTTTCTTCCACTTTTCAGCTCTATTGTCATTTGCCTTCTCCGCTTTTGAGCCTCTTGATTTTCTGGTCTTCACCTTCTTTCTGCAAAGGCCACCAAGAACACACGCTGGATCTTCAATGCTTTCTACAATCCCATTACTGATTTTCTCATTCATCCGCACATCCTCGTGTGCACATTGCTTGTCAGCCTGGTTAATCTTTCACTGTCCATTATGCCCTTGCCTACCTTGTCCCTTTTCATATAATGTTGCATGCACTTAGTATTTTTTACAATACGCTTCCTCTCTCCCGCCGTATTCTGTATGATAAACTGGGATGCACAAACTGGGATCAAGAAGCAGTTTCGAAATGCAATGGCTGTATTTTCATCCCTGGGATTGCCACTTCCAACCTTCGATTCCCCTCTGCACATCTCGTTGAACCCATCGCGAAGTTTGGCTGCTTCGTCAGCCGTCTTGTGGGCAGACTTGACTCTAGCTCAGAGTCAAATGATACGGCAAATCTCTTACATGGAGCTTTGAAAAGGTGGATCGGAGAAAGTGCGGGGAGATTGGTCCCTCATCTCCCTCTACTCATTAACTACTTGGAATCTTCAAGTTGACTAAGTCTGAGAGGAGAATGGTAATCTCCCGTGGGAATCTTTGACTCTGTAACGGCATCATCTATAACAGCTGAAAAGGCTTAAAGTTAAAATCAAAAGTTGGCTGCGGAAGTGAAAGTAGATAGCATGCCTCGACGAGAGTGAAAAAACCTGCATTATATGCTGTAAGTGAAAGGATCTCAGGACAAGTTACGCATAAGAGTTTGCAAAAACGTAACCTAAGGAGAGAGAGAAAGTTGTGTAGAAAGTATCGTAGTGATTTAGCACGTCATTGTTCAACTTGGCGTGAAAGTGGATGGCATTGGTTTTACATGTGGTTACACAAGAGATGACACTTTCCACTGAACGAGGTCCGCATACATGACATGACGTTGCTATAACTGATGCTAGCTGAATAGCTCCATTGTAGCATCATGGTAACTCACTTTTCTATCACTCTTCACATTGAGATTATGAGGGGAAACACGGACGAGAATTTCCCTGTGGCTCCAACTGGCTATTGAAACTTGCTTATCAGAAATCAGAACTCTTGTCAGATGCTTTTGACGACAAGTGAAAAACTTGCCATTTTTAACCTTTTAATTGCTTCATGGCACAATGTGTCACGAAATCATCCCAGGTTTTTAATAGAATTTTGTACTACTTTCGCCCAAATTTTGATTCTTCTAGGGTTAGAACGTTAGAAGTACAAACTTGCTGAGACGACTGTGAATTATCCGACGTTATGCAGCTGCAGTTATAGCTTTGTCGCTTCAACTGAACTTTTTACCTGACCACCACCACAGAGCAATTTTAAACTGGAGGCTGAAAGGTGGAAGAGGAATTATATGAGGTGATATATACATACATATATGTAACTACCTACAGGGAGAACTGAAAATGGATCTGAGAATGAAAAAATCCAGAATTCAATTTCATTCCAAATTCACATATTCAAGATAATCGCATTAGCATTTTGCATACTCTTCTGAAGGGGAAATGAAAGGAGAATGGAATTTCCTCACGTAGAACAAAGGCTCACTATTCAGGAAAAGTATTGTCGCGTGAAAGCTGGAGCAGAGAGACGCCTTGTAATAGAACTACCGGCAATAGATTATTGCAGAGGATGAAAATGAAATAGGATTAAGTAAAATTGATACCAACTTACCAACTAATCATAATAATTTTCCCTACCTGCTCCTGGTGTGCCCGGAACAAGGTAAGAGTACGTGGTCCGAGAGCTCCATCTTACTGGCGTACCCTCGTCGTATCTCTGTTATAGGTATAAACTAATCCGATTTTCCATCCAAGTACGATCCTCAAGTCTACTTAAATACTGATCAGATTTCTCACGAAAATTGGCGTAGGGTGAGAGAGGTTAATCGATGCATTTTGCTCCTTCACGAACTGCCGTTTCACATCAATTGGAACGAGTTAGGAAAATTTTGTTTCAGCACCTGATCTCTCTTTGACTCTTCTGCCGGGTTTTGAACGCTAAGTTGACAACTAACCTTGAGTTAAAGGCCCCTTATTGATAATGCATGAATTCCAATAACAGAAATTCCAGCTCCCTCATCTGTATTAACTGTTTACGGAGCCCGTGAGTGATGACATGGCCATCTTTTCGTCAAATTGTATTTCGTAAGAGCACGCACGAAGTACATAATCGGTAAGGTACCGTGAGATACACTGTATACTTTTAAAAGTTTTAAAAGTAAAACGTGACCTCCTGCATTACTTATTCGAGGGCTTTGGCCGCAGCAAGCTGTTCTAATGCAGTTTTGTTGTTTTCGGAACGTGCTTTCTCTACACATATGCAGCGAAGGCTGAATGAGCAAGTGGGCATGTAATTGAGGACAGTGGAGATTCATGGACGGA
>VRMD01003255.1:0-11311 GCA_009872375.1 Sminthurides bifidus | reverse complement strand
CCTCAGTTGCACATTTTTGTATCAACCAAACTTTATTGGTCCGCCGTTTCCTTTGCAAATCGCCCGTGTTGCTCTTATCTCACAGCGTACAAAAGTACAAGAATGGTATATTTGTTGGGGATGAGACAGCTTTCAGCGGAAATAAATCTTTCCTTGTTTTACGTTCCGTGTCAGGGATCAACGGGGCGATCAAATGCTACACTGGGCACAGAAAGTAAAAGCGCCGGATTCTTCCTTTTCACATGTATCATATTATCCTGCCTTGTTCAAATCAAAGCGATCCTGTCCAGCCACCGACACTTATTGGTATTTGGCAAAGATTTATTTAAATCTGCTGCCACCGAGGACCGAGTCACCCTTGGCTCTTAGGTTCGATGTCTTAGCCCAATCCCCGTGATATTCTCACGTTTAGTGTGCACATCAGTACCAGTTTTTGATCAAGCTTTAGGGGGGTTTATTCCCTTAAAAATGAGTAACGAAGGGGTCTACGGATACAATGCAGTTTCGCAACTTTCCCATGAAAATTAATGCCAAAAAGGCTATGTTGCTGCAAGAAGTGGCACGGTTTTTACCTCATATCCGTCTACTTTCTCTCGGGAGTGATCTGGGACAGACCACGCCACAAGAAGAGAATCCTCAGAAACTCTGCGGCAAATCTTGAATTGGATTTCGTCGTTGCTTTCCTCGGACGCAAGGTCGTCTCCATCCAGGGAGCTTTCTATGTCGTCGTCTTGGCAAGTACTCTCCATTAAATCCTAGAAAAACATGAAAAAAGACTTTATACTCCACGTCCTCCCGCCAAATATCCCATTCAACAATCATCAAACTAATTGCTCTCATCCGATTATGTGGGATTTGCTTTTGCAACCTCGATTTCGGCATATCGGTCTCCAACTCTGGTGTAAAAAACTTCGCAACAAGCATAGCTACATTAGGTCTGTTGGGAACATCGTGGGGTATTTATCTACTTCCTACGCATCTCTGGAAAGCATCGTTTTTGCGTGGGGACCAGCAGAAGTCAGACAGTAATAAACGGCTTCTATTTTTACCACTCTTGTCATCCCTACTACATTTGTCAACTCCTAGACCATTCAGGTTTAGCATACTGAGTTATCGTAACTGCATTTATTTCAATTCAGTAAAAAAACAGCCAAGATATGCTGTGAAACGAAAAGCATATCATCATGAGATAAATACACAACATAGAGTAAGCAGCAAGCTTCCTTCCTTTCAAGTCAGAATCCCTTGCTCTTTCCCTTTCTTGCTAGAATAAATAAGGAACATCTAGGAGATTTCCTTCCCTTTGGTTGAAAATGCACTAGTTCGGTAGTACGTTTAGTAGCTTTAGCTTGTGAAAGGAACTCATTAATGCAGTCGCTTCCGCACCACTTGTAAGTTCAAAACCATCCAAACGAGCACACACACAAGGAGGCACACATGTTTTCAATTAATTTTCAAGAAATGCATTCACCATAATTCGTTTCCGCTCGTAACTGAGGAACAGGACAAGTGATTCGTAGGTAAAATCCATTTCATCCTTGCTGCAAATCTCCAAACTGTCTCCGTTTTGTGTACCCCTGGAAAGCTGTTGCACCTGATAAATATTTGAGTATCCTTTTCCCTCCTCGAGGACTTTAATTTCCCCCAAGATGCTGTCTAGGAAGATGCCGTGCCGGTCTGTTGCACTTAGGTGAGCGATGCGACGAGCAAGTACTTGGATCAAGTCATTTTTCTCCCTACATCTTGACTTGTACCAGGTGCGTTCAGATACGCTCCTTTCGTACATTTCCGTCGTCCGGGTCTTGAACATGACCTCCATTTCGCATATTTTCTCCTTTAGTTCAGTTACTACTTCTTGTAGTTTCATAACCTGAAGGTTCTACACAGGAATGGAGTTAACAAAACTCGAGTTAGTTGTGTTAGCCACATGTGTTACATGTTAAACTTATGCAAAAAGAATAACTTTATGGCAGCACATGCTGAATACGTTTTCCACACAAGGTTTCTGTACAAACATTCCGCAATTGAAAGTTCAAAAGGAGCTTACCTTAGTTTCGTCAATGGTAGGAAATGATTCGTACGAGCCAATGACTGCAATGGTAGTAACGTTCCCTTGAATTATCTGCGTCACAGGTGGAGTATGAATACTATCCTCGTTTAAGTCTTGGGTACTGGTTGCTTCTTCCGAGGTCTGGAATTTACAAACGAGTTACTGAAAATAAGTTTCTCCATACCATTTCCCAATAAAGAACTTGTGTGCTCTGATATTAGTGGGCTGTCCTCTCAAGGCTGGTGTAAACTCTGAGAGAACAGTACTTTTGATGAGTCTGAAAAATAATTTTTTTTAAGAATTCATTTTATTGAGTTCGATACATCTCTCGTGTTTCTCGAATCGTAAAGTGGCATCTCTTGGGAGATATTTTTTATTCTCAGCTAAAAGTTGACGCACGAGGCTTTCAGAACCCAATAACAAGAGTGCCGGAGCTACAAGCAGCAGGTGTTGGGAAAACTTTGACAAATAGGCTACATCACTGAGCAGCACTGAGTTCCCACAATTTGTTGTCGCTGCTTACAAGAAGAATTCTCGAGTTTACACCAGCTTCAGTTTATCTCAACTTCAAAAAAAGTGTACCGATATTCAAAGAAAAAGTATGGTAGCGCTATAAAAAATAGTGGGCGTTAGAGTTGTAAAGAATTTTTTTCAGGAATTACCACTGAGTTACGGGACAAGCACTCGTCACTTTCGCAACGCGACAAAAGGTCGGGGTAATCCGCGAGTTTCCTACATAAAATGACAAAAACTTGAATTCATTCCGTTAAAAAACCTTCACAATTTCTGAAAATATTATTTCAGTCATGTTTAATACAACTTCGGTGGAATCAGTGCTACAACAACGTCAAAAAAATTAATATCAACCTATAAAAGCAAGAACGCGGTACAACCATGGGTTCAGGAGAAGCAAACTACAAAGCAAATAAGCAGTTTTTTCGCTGTTAAAGCACTACCTTGCAAACATGCACGTCAACAAGTTTTTTCCGATGCAACAGAAAATCGGGGCAGCGTAAGCAATTTAAGTTCAGAAGTAAAATCGAGAAAGGATCTACAGTACTTGACAGGCGAATGTCTTTATAAGCGCATACTAAAGAGGTGCAGGTCCGAACTACATAATGTATGTTGTGCGTCAAGTGCCATTACAAATTCTTACGACAAAACGTAAAGGAAGGATATTAAATAATCAGTGGAGCATCGTAACAGTTAGTTTTCCAGGCTAATGAATAATACAAGTCTGGACTTCCTTTCGCGTAACCCAAAGTGCTTTCTCTAACAGACCTCCATGCTTAGCATTTAAATTTCCACACTACCCAAAGTATCTCTACACTCTTTACTTTCCCGACAAGCTTGTAACTTGCAAGTAGTCATTTAGGAAAAAGTTCTTGAACATCACAGGTTTTAAGAAAAAATTCGGTCTTGACGAGATACAAGATGGGGAAGCACCGACTTGGTTTTTGGTTTCGTCATAAATCAAGTTATCTCCTTCCGGCATAGGTTATTAAGGGGGAGATACAGGAGAGCTCCGCATAATAATCTTGTAAGCTAAAAATGGTTCAAGAGATCACCACTAAACGAGATGCTCCTTAATCAGTCTAAATTTCCGAGCAGCAGCGTTTTTAGTATCAAAAGCTGTAGGTACGAAGAGTAAACATCTCACCATAAAATTCTTGTTTTCTCTCCTCCTTTCCCCACTTTCTCCCAAATCCCATTACATGCATTAAGGAAGTAGCATCAGCAAGAATTTCCAGCAAAGCAAGCATCTAATCCTCGCACTCATCTTAACTCAACCTCTTGCTCCATAAGTTGCATCGTATAAAGTCGGCCGGCGCAGCATACTTCTTCATTTTTAAGTTCAGATTTCGTCAGTTTCAGTCCTGCTTTTTCTAGCTCCATGTATACAACCTCCACATGGGGTTATGTACCATGTTACGGTATCCTGTTTCTTCTTCAGCTCGGTTCAAGGCTGTGAACCGCAATTTAGCGCATCTTCTCCCTCCCTCTCTCCTTCTCCCTGCACTTCTTTCGCGCTCAGAGTTTTACAATATCTCAACAAAGCTGACAGTAAAATTAAGGGAAACAAGTGTCAAAGTTAGTTGGTCTGTATGATATCATGTCAAGGATTTTATCCTTCTGGAGAAATTCCGTTTCTGTCTCAACTTCAGTTCCGTCATGTGTAAAAAGATCAAGATAGACAGATGACAAAAAGTCAATTTGAAAACAACTTATGTTACACAGAGAACATTATCAAAGTTTGTAAAACTCCCTCCTTCTTCCTCATCTTTCATCTATTTCCTCACTTCCCGGAAATTCTGCTTTCTCTTTAAAATCTTTGGCTATACTTTGATCCGAAATCCCTGCAAAACCGGCTCAACTTCCTTCCTGCCCTCGCTATCGTCACAGTCCCGTCTTCAATTCCACTCATTCAGCCTTCTAAGCTCAACTCTTACAACTCCACAATCATGCACTCCATTCCATGAGTTGGTTTTTAGCCGCATCAAATATTCATCCAACTGCAAAGTGGCACTTTGCTTCAGTTGTTTACATTCTTCAAGGGCGAATGCTTGCAAAGCCGCCTGTCTCCCAAAAGTACGTCATTTAATTTATATTCCAAATAGCCGTTGCTATGCAAAGCTGTTCATAACTTTGACCTGTCTGCTCTATTCTTCAGTATTCATGTGGCTGTTAGTTTGATACTTCAGAGGACAATACCACAACACAAGTCGTTTTGCCCCATAACACGCTATCACCTGAGATTTCAGCCTTTACGCATCTCAGCACATTTTCTCACGTCTTCAATTACCTGTGAAAACTTTATGCGCATACAAAATTTAGTTGTCCCCGTTGCCTAATAATTGACGGTAAACTTGCAAAGACCGACGTGGAAAAAGACACGAAAAGATTTTCCTTTCAATTTGTTCTCTCGAAATTACGACTTTTGAGCGTAATCTCGTCGCCATAGCATCAAAACTTTGGTTCATTTTCAGCTCAGATTTGCATAACATCCCTGGTTGAACACCGCTTCACCCATCTTGACGGCTACAAGGCTGGCCGAGCGGAAGCGAATGACTTTCACTGACTCTCTGCAATTTGGCCTCGTCAGCCAATCAGTTTCCTGTCTGCTAATCTTGAATTGCTGGAGCAGAGGTTGTGTCGTAAAGTTTTTAATTCATTTCTAAGGGACTTGTCAAGTAGTTTCAGTGCCCCGATTTAAAGCCCATCACCACGGTTACGACGAGTCCGGAGCGGAAAGCCAAATTTACTACCATCAGTTACACCAGCTAGAAGGTTGTGAGCTCCGAATCCCAAGCACCATTTTCTTCCCAGTACACACTTATTACTAATCTACCAAGGGAAATAAGAGAAAATATACAAAGTTTCCAAAATATCCCAGGTTTCCTGCAGGCAGACTGAGGCAAAGATTTTGGGTGACAGAGCAACAAGAGAAAATTATCTGTTGACACGATAACTGTATGAGAGAAGGAGTAAAAAGTATAGGACTTGACGTTTTCTGACCCCATTAATTCGGCTCATGTGTTGCGACCCTCCCAACATCGTGGTTAATGTGTTTAGTTGTTCCGAAACTTCGATTAACTTTTTAGAGGATCTCTTACATCCTTCCCGTCCGCAGTTCTGAAAGTATCGTACATAATGCGTAAGTTGTGTCAGTGCATCATTACATTATAAGATTGGCTCATGCAGCTTCTCAACTCCGATTCCGTTACATTGATTCGCACCATGAACACTTCCTCAGCTTCTCATGCAATAACCCGCCCAGCTCCTTTTATCCTGTAATCAGCGGCCTTCATCATCTTTATTGGCAATTCACTTGCTATAATAATTAAGCCATGGGTGTATGGATTCGGTCAAATATGTGTATCAAGTCAGTCACCCACTTTTTAAAAATCGTGGACAAATGTTCATAGCTCAATCAGCTAGGTGTGACGCTTACCCTGTCGGAAGGCCTGATGTCATTTCGCAGTTTCACAATTTCTCCCAGGGAAAAGTCTTGGAGAGCTGGCTCCAAGCGTAAAATTGCTGTCATAACGACTTCAGGGTTACGGCTTCATCTTTGTTCATGCAGGACAGTGGGGGTTAATGCCGGAAATTATTTTTAACGAGATATTCGCTGATCTTAGAGCTGAAAGCCCTGGCACCCTTGGGACTTCCTTAAAAGTGCAATAACTTGTTGTTTATTCAAAACTCTGCCTTGCAGACACCATAATCACGACGGCCTATAATTCATCGACTAACTAGTCCCGACTCTCAACACTGCTAAACAACTATTCATTTATTACGAAACCGTGACATGATCTTCCGGTTTTTGCTCAGGCAACTTTACTCGCATCTAATCATAACGTTTTATCAGTCTAAATTATGTAATTACGCACACTAAGCAAAGCTGAATGGCGGAGACCGGACCTGGGAGATGTTTTCATCCAACGAGCAGCAGTTGCAAAAAAGTTGTTGACTCGGTTTTGTCTCAAGCAATTACCTACAACTCCGGCTCACCGGCAATATGATTCAACGGGATAGGGAATCTGGTTCCCTGCTGTGGGCTGTATAGTTACACTTTGCAAAATGATGTTATCAGGCTAAACTAAAAAGCTGTATTAACACTCCTCGACCTGATTTGCATGATTTGGTCCACAGCCGCTGGAGCTGTCAAGGTATCGTAAAGAAACCCGCCTTTTTGATGCTACACAAAACATGTTTCAACGACCTCTCTCTCTCGCTCTCTCTCACCCCCTCAGTGAATTCTGTTGAAAGGAGCTTCTTAACGAGTAGACCGATTAGTAATATTGCTCTAAATAAGCTCTTGATTCTCACTCAGGCTTATCGCACCCAACTTGAGATTTTTTTCGCCCCCATGTCCAATAAATTTCAACTTTGCTCCGAGCTCAACCCTCGCTAAATAAAAGTAAGACAAGCAACACGACACATTAACAAGGTAGGGAGAGATTTCATAAATTTGCCAACTGATCCTCACAGTCCTCCGATCCGTCGCCGCCACGGATTTCCGCCCATGGGCACGCGGAACCAAGCCTATGTGGAAATCTCCGCTGTATAAAACAAGTCTCAGATGAACTCTGAGCCATCACTCATGTCTGCTTCTGGTTAACCTTACCCCGCATCCTACTTAAATGTCGAACCCGGTGTGCTTATTAGCAGGATATGATATTGAACAATCTTGTCCTTCCATGTTCTTGTCGATCCCCATGTGTTATTATGGTAACAATAAATCCTCTTTTTTATTTCATCACCGATCGCCTTCAACCGCCTGCTACCAACACCTACTCCTTGCCTCCTCGCAATAGATGCTATCGCAAACATCAGTTTTATTGATTTTCTGCCATGCTCCTCGCTAATCCTTTGTTCTCTATCCATCCATAATACCATGGATATTGCTGAAATTATATGCACTCATACTAGTATACTTACTTCCCGTCGATAAGACTGAAATTCTAGCCGACCAAAAACCACGCATACGTAAACCGGATTCGGATCCGGGTTCTAACAAAAGGCTCCTTTTTGGGATCTGAACAGCTGAAACCGCTGAAAAAAATCATGTCCTTCTGGAATCAAGTACATGAATGGCCAGGCGCTCGCTTTTTCCATGTTCGTGACGAACTTGCATAAACCAATTCTGACAGCATAATTGAAGAACGCGAACTTGCCCACCAGACGATTTTATGGCACAGACTGTCTGTAGCCTTGTTCTCTCTTAATTTTTCTCTTTTGTCTTTAATATACGGGGCAAAGAGTTTCTAATTTCCAGCGAAATGAAAAACCACTCTTGGTTTAACTCAATTCAGTCAGCAAAGTTCAGCTTTTACTTTTTCAGAAACTTGCAGATATTAATTTTCAGCGGCGAGCGGTCTACATCTACACAGACAATCACTGTACCCACGGCCTATTTCATTTCCAAGTCTGTGGCTAAAGTTTAAAGGCCTATGTTGGCTGGAAGCATATCCTCAGGTTATTGGAACTGTAGGTTTTCAATGTAAGTCTGTAAAACAGAAATAATTGCCTTCGTAGTTAGTCCCGAAATCCTCTCAGAATTATCCCAATACAGTAACAGTCCTTTCCTGCCTTCATTCTGGCATCACGGTCCTCTTCAGGCCAGGATGATTGTTCACGGCAATATCTCATTAGGTCATAGGACAAGATTGAGAATCATTCAAAAGGAAAAATTAAATGCTTATATAACACCCTGTATATACATAAACATGACGCAGCAATTTCAGATTATGAAACCATACCTCCTAAACAAATTCCGTAAAGTTCCAACTAATTTCCACTCCTCACTCATTACTATTATGAAAGAGACTATTATTGGAAGCACGTGTCAACTAATGTATCAAAAGGAGGGCGCATGCCATGCAGGATATGGACAATTAATTCTGGCTCAGTTTTGCTTGTAAAGATTAGCAGGGTGCGATTGTAATAAAACGATGGAACGACGGAGGGCAAAGTCGCCTTTGTTATTACCGTTATTGGAGAAAACTGCGTTAAAGCGAATTAATGTCGGAAACCGGACGTTATTGCACGCATGTTATTGGCAGTTGGAAGGAAATAAAACCTTACCTGGAGCTGAGAAGCAATGTTTTTAATATCTCTATCCACGCCAAACAGGCCTCCTTCATTTTGAGCAAACACATCAAGATCATTGCAGCTGCTTGGGTTGTCAATCATTACTTCCAGTTCAGCTTGGCTCTCCATCTTCTGTCGCATCCACTCCACACTAGACTCTTGTTGACGCAGTTCACTTTGAAGAACAGCCACCATTTTCTCCGTCCCCTCTGCCTTTTCCAAAGCCTCTTGAAGCGTTTTCTGCAAATTAAGACACGGACCTTAGTTTCAATTAAGTCTTTGCAAACTATACTTTTCCAGCTTCAACCAAAAGGTTAAGTGGACGTTCAAAGAACGGCAATGTTTTTTATTTTATTACTGTATTTCGCGGTGGCATTTCATTATTTCCCAACCCTCTACCCTCCATGTCGTGAACCTGCTTCATTGTGCATGCTACGATTGCTTGATAAAGACCCAGCTCTTTCCCCCGCGGACAAACAGGTAACTCCACGTAGAGAGACGGAGCTAATCATGCAGTTTCTTCCGCCTCTTCCTCTGTCTATTGTTCATGTACACTTTTGCAACTTTTGTATCCTTAAACAGGATTTCGGAGTTGGGGCTCAAGCCAGTACAACTCTGTGGCATCCGTGCGGGACGCATCCTCTTCCTTAATTTGATTAACAGAATCTGTTGCTAATAAATGCGTGGTTACGCCTCCACCCGCAGCATTTATCAATTGAACCAGATAAGCATCACGGTTCATCAATCATTCTATAACCTCCGTGATGCTGGTGGCCCGTATCAATTTCATCATTCGTACCGCTCCTCTCCGTCCGTCCTATCAACCCCATGGAACAGATTTGAATCTGACGCGAATCCGCACTCAGTGCTTATTCACGTGCTTTCTCCACGGTGCGTATAAATAACTGCTTCAATGTACAGTACACCTCCTACAGCGACCTGCAACGCACCAGAGGAGCTAATGCAATCTGAGAGTGTGTGCATGTGTGAAACGTCCATCCCGTCTTATACCCTAAGACCTTGATTCCTCTTTAAAGAGAGACGTGCACAGAGTTCTCAGGGTAAGGCGCCGCCATAAAGTCTTGTTATCCTTGTTTGTCATCCGTATTATTTATGCGGCACAACTTTCCCCATCTTATGTTCTACCTCCATGGCATTCGATTCTGGTTACTACGCACAGAGCAGTTTCACTAACGAGCAGGCGAAGGCTCAACTTTCTCCTACCCTCTTCCAACAACTTCCCGTAGCGTAGGAGTTGCTCCATCTCAAATGTCGCCCTGTCGCAACTTTGTTTGTTCTTTAAAGGAAAACCGCTGTCGCCGTCACAGCATAAGGTTTTAGTCCAACCGTCGAACAAGCTTTCCGTCCACTTTAAACAACTTTCCAGCAAGCTTGACTTTTCCTATCAAATTTTACCAAGCAATTTCGTCAACTTTTAAAATTAAATTCAAACTAGCTACCGTTAGTTTGTCAAAAGAAGATGAATAACCAATTTCTAATTAGAAAATCAAAGTAAGCCCATGTTTAAGAGTAATGGCAAGGCAAGCTACGTGATTTTGTAATAAAAATCTGCGACCGATCATGTGAGGAAAAGCCTTTTGATCTGAATAGTATTGCCGGTTGCTGACTGCAGTCCACCGGCTTGTGAGCCTCTAACGTATGCAGACATGTACATTCAAGTTGACAAGGACCTACGGCGAGGAAAATGAGAAACAAACAAACGAGAACCAGCGAGGAATAGTAATAACTGAAACGATTATTATTTTATCTAAGGTAGCCTCACACTTATACCTGCTAGTTGTGGCACTAATGGCGGTATAATTTATTTCCTTTGGGGGCAAGGAGGTTACTCCAGTACCTGTTTTCCTGCACTTGTGGCCTACCTCTTGCATCATCTGTTTTTTTATTAACCATTTACTCCGCCGTTCTGCAAAGTCCGAATCATCCACCCTGCTCACATTCCCATACAGTGTCCATGTTGCATTGCATAATTGTGGTCATCATCCACTAGACGGCTCTTCAGCAGAGTGCTGTGCAACTAAATTGCAAAAGATCAGCACTTGAGCTTGCGGACGTGATGCTCATCTTTTATCGCGTTAACAACAACAACAACCCCGTGTGGATCAAATGAAATGAGCTAACTAACCGACTTCTCCTCGAGGAATAACGGCGATTATTCCATAATTTTTACGACGTAGTAACGGAACATGTGAAGTGTGCGTACAGTCTCTTTGATTCACCCACTGAATCCTTCAACACGTCAACCAGTCCGTCCGTTTTTTTATGCAACTCTTCATTTCTCCACACTCCCTTCTTTACCATTTTAATTACCTATTCGTCTTCGCTCTGGTAACTTCTCGCACCTGTTTCGAGCACATGCCACTCCCAGTCTCACATGCATGAAACCAGAACCGAACCTGCAGCCTCTTGGCTTCATGTTACCCGGATTTATTTCTTTTGATCTACTACCAACTTAGAGGACCTACTTCATTCATCCGGCCGATAGATTATCTTCGGAGTCTTTTGCCGATACATCCATTATCACCAGCCGGTATCTTGTGGTTAGGTCTTGCCTGTCTTCATAATAAAGCCCTTGTTCTTAACAGCGAGTAACTATTAATTACAATCATGACATAAACACAAGTCGCCAGCATCACGAACCGTCTC
>VRMD01003254.1:0-11313 GCA_009872375.1 Sminthurides bifidus | reverse complement strand
AAAGTTTTCAACAGACCTTGTCCCGTGTCACCTCTAAAAGTAATAGAAAGGGCCGCCCTAACCAGCACCGAGAACCGGAAAAGCGTAAGCAGAATTCTTGAGAAGCATATGGTTAAATCGAGTACTTGCTCTGGCCTCCAACAGCTGTGAACTCTATTTTTAGCCCTTTGCATTGTATTGATTGGGTGCGATTGACGTAGGCCGAACTCAGGAACTAGATTAACTTCGATGTAGTTATAATCAAAAGTAATTTTTCCAACTTTTCCTCCCATTTAAGTCTTGCCAACGTAAGTGCTGGCCCGTGGACTGAACAAGACCCTTGGTGTGGCAATAAGATGCGCTAATTGAGTAAATGAAGGCATAGTTCAGGGATAGGTTCAGAGCGAGCGTCGGTCGCCATCTTTGGGTGCGTTCGACGCCATTTTGGGTGCATCCAATGCCGATTACAATCAAGCAATATGGCTGTCAAAGTTAACATGACGTACCCCCAGTGTTGTTTCAATCTTGTAAATCTGATTCGACCATATTTAGTAATAGGTGGACAACGTGGGGAAATGTAATTTAGATAAAATCTTTTGCCGGAGCAGGAAGGACTGGAAATGTTTAGAAACTAAGTTGGGATGAAAGATTGTTATTCCTTTCAATTGTGTGGTAGCAATAAAAGTGTAGAAATAATTTCCTGTCCCATTTATAGATTTAGGAGGAGACGGAGTGGAAGAGTAAGTAGAATCATGTTTCCTTACTCCAGTCACTAGTCAAAATCAATCTCCCTCCCTTGCTCAAGGGGTATAATGCCTGGGCTCGGAAGATAAATGAGGTTGAAAAAAAAATTGTAACTCATACTATAACCTATGCTAAGGAGGGAAAATGCATTGTTAGAGCCCTACTTACCCGTCGGTAGGAGAAAGGGAATACGGCCCAGTGGAGAAGGCACGGGAGAAAATCAAAGTTATGGAAAAATAAAAAGGTGAGAGACCGTAGAGAAACAAGGTAGGAGAAAACAATAAGAGAATTCGCATGTGCTCAGCTCCTTGGTACACCTCAAGCAATGGTGCTGGGCGGAATAGCTGATGGGATTTTTAGGGAAAGAAGGTGGAGGAGCCGTGTGTGTATATCATAAATTTTCGTTTTCTCCCCCACTATCGAATTCATTGAATAAAGGCTAGAGAATCCCCATTCGCCCTCTCCTTAGGGCTCGTTAATGATGAGACGGTGAGGAAGATGGAGAAAGAAGAGAAAGCCACTCTGTGGACTGACACGGAGAAAGCAGTGAAAGCGGTGAAAGCCCATGTGATCCAGGATGCATGCTCTGGTGCACAGTCAGTGCTACGGAGCAGTGCACTGGTTACGGCAAGCTTGCTTTCCGTGGAAGCATTCACCAATTTCCATGATTAATGATAGTCTGGACGTGTCAAATTTATGATTTGATCATTTGACTACGATGATTCAGTTCCCAGATACTAGCTAGTCAGTACTATCTGTTTCTTAACACGAAATAATAAACATAATAACAACAACAAGTAATAACAACGTAGGAGCCCGACCACTCTTCAGTTGGCAACGGCCGTAACACATACACTACTTACACTCTGGAAGTTGTTCACTCGCCGTCAGCAGTTACCGCCCTATGCGTACCTTGCCAAGACCTCCCGCCATTCCTCCTAATAGTACCAGCATGGAGGACGAAGACGGGGCGAGAGAGGGAGAAAGCCCATCAGTTTTAAGCTCTACCTGGAGTAGAGAACAGGGCACTGTAAAGCGACCAGTGTTCGGCGGCAGTGTATGAGCACTTTGACACTTTTGTTACTCCATTTCCTTGGATGGAAAATGGTGCTCTTTTAGAACTTTACTTGTAAAATGTTCCCGGGCTAAAATCACGTATACGACAAGCGAGATAAAGGAGCCGAATCTCAGCACGGTGGCAGCACAAGGGAATGCTAATGTGAAAAAGGAGAAGGGTGGAGGGGAAAGCTAGTAAACGCGGCTAACTAAGCAGAAAACTGAATCAATTCAATGTAGATGAGCACAATGGATTGTGCAGATGAAAACCTTCCTTGACGCTCTTTCCATCCTTTCAATCTTCCTCAATTCTAATTTGGCGCATTTAATACAACCTCTGCGCTTCACTGGCAGTGCATTATGCCTAGGAAGAATCTCCAAGAACTGTTGATCCGATCAGTTTTGATGCATCGTGCACAAGTCAGTTTGCTTTTAGCTGTTTTCCAACAAGGGAAGAAATTTCCCATCCAACCAAGGTAAAATGACGTCCCACTTTTCAGCAAGGGGTGAGTGCACTTTTAGGAGGGAAGAAAGGACGCGTTTTCCACAGTTTCACGCCCTTTACTTAAAAAATTCAAAATTTAACCGATATGTTTTACCGCCACCGTAATCAATTATCGTTTTACAGTGGAAAGGCAATCGCCTAGGGCTGAATTAAGGTCCGAACTGCCTCATTGAAATAAGCAGAATTTGATTTCAAATCCTTTATTCAAGTAATGCATTCTTTTTATAATGGGCTGAGTGATTTTGTCGTGGATAAACTGCTTGCTTTGCAAGCGGCGAACATTTGCTTGCGGGCCACGAAAGCCGTGTAATAAATCATTTAAGGTAAAGTAAATAAGTACTTCTAATTCCTTTGATTAGAATTACGCAGTCCTCTATGCGGAAATTGCTAGTAGTAAAGGAGCAGTAATTGGAGGTTTTCTGTTCATTTGAAAGGGACGATGAGCGGAATATTAGAAAAGTGGAAACATTTTTAGCTCAAGGTATTCCCTTCATCTTACTTATGCACGAAGGGCAGTTACATGCGAATAATTTTGGCAAATTTCCCTCCAAATCTGGGACAAAGAGGGTGAAAGTAAGGACAGAGGTGAAAGCTGAGCTCGCTTTTGTCGATATGAAAGGCAAAGTAATAAAGGAGTGCGATAGTGCACCTGAGTCACTTCCAGGGAGATACCAGCACAGTTACCAGCAATACGGCTCTTTGCGAAAGTTCAAGCAGAGATTTAAATGTCAATGAATTTTTCAACTGAGGCGGACAGTATGACAAAAACAAGTCATGGAGCCGAAGGCAAGTGCTTGTTTGTACAAATCTCAAGGTTAATTGATAGCGATTTGGGATGCAAAAATATTGTCTACTTAATTCCTCCACAGACGCATACAGAAGGTAGGCTCGAGTTTGGCAAATTACCTGGCAAATACTAACGGCAAGTTTACACTTGCCCAATGAATTCTTTATGAGTGCAACAACACAGAGTAAATTGGCCTTGTAAAATTAGGACGGGCTGTACAAATATTTATCCAAAAACATTACAGCTACCGACACCTTACCGGTTAACGGCACTAAGAGGCCTATGGCCTAGGAGACTGGGGAAAAATCTTTTGTGGACAGTAAAATGAAGCTGTACCTGAAGATTCCGTTGCACCCGAAGGTGTTGATGGCACGTATTCCGGGTAGGGAGGGGCCCTTTCAGCCCCTTGACCTATGCTAGGTCCTGGTGGAGGAACGGGGTACACTGGATCACAACATTCTCTGTCGGGGAATTCGCTCGCCATAGTTTGGGGTTTGAGGATCACCACTACTACGAAAAAAATTGCCACAAAGAACACATGACGACGGTAAAACGTTTCAAAACCCATGTCGCAAGGAGCAACGCATTGGCTAATGGCGAGAACTTTGATGATGAAATTCTAATAGGAACTTAATTTTAGAGGAACTGAATCTCTAAAGAGTAACTTTTTTTTCACAACTCCAGCTGTATAAGCTCTTGATGAGAACTGGTACAGGGATCATGGAGGATTCACTGCACAAGCGAAAGAAATGCAAGGAGGATGAGAATCCTTCCTTGGAAAGCCACAGTGCAATTTCAAAGGCTCAAACCCTGTCGCACAATACCCTCAGTGGTGAAAGCTGGTGCAATGAGCCCGAGCTTACTTTTTTACACGGGGTGCAGGGCACAGGAGCATTTTACGACCGAGGCAAGGTCGTCGGTAAAACCAAATTGGATTGTCACAAGGGCGTAAAGCCATGAATTTTTCCAAGTTGTGCACACACACGCTCCAAGACTTGGCCAGAAGCTGAGGGTTTGGAGGAGAATTTCAAAGATTTGCCACAGTTTCCAGTACTTGCACCGAGGAAACACAGTGGAAATTCATAGAAATTTATACCAGATCTCAAACAGCGGCAGAGGGGACGAAACGTACAGAATATGGCGAATATGTTGATGAAAATTTCAAAGTTGTTCCATCCACCGCGCTGGAATGCGCGGTCGAATATGAGCAGCGAAGAGGGAAAAAGTCTTAATATTTGATCGGAACTGAATGGGGTGCTTTGGAAGAATCATGATGTAATTTCAACGATGACGACAAATCAAGGGTGAATTAAAGACACGGAGGAGATGAGCCAAAGTCGAGGAGGTTATAATTTTTTGTGAAACGATCTCAACAGGGGAGAACAAATGGGTACATGGACTATCTCAAGTGAACGGGAGGAGGAAGATGCAGGGGAGAACAAATGGGTACATGGACTATCTCAAGTGAACGGGAGGAGGAAGAGAAGGTGAACAGAAAGAGGAGAAAGTGAAGAGAAAGTCAAGTTTTTTTTTTGCGGAACCACCAGAATTTTAAGGGAATGTGAAAATGTAAGCGGGTGAAAAATAGTCATCTAGGCTATAAGGTGCTGAATTTTGAACGCATGATGACTTCACACAGTGAACTCCACCACAGGCTGTTCACTACTGCTAGGGAAAGGCCCTAGACTCGCTTTTACTCCTGTGTGGATGAGCTCGTGCTCTGGTCGCGATGGAAAGACGCGCGAACTGTGAACAGTGTGTATAGCGTGAGTACTCGGCGGAGCTCAGCCCTCCTTCACATGCGTATTCCCCTTGTCCGGACTAAATTAACGTTATTGCACAATTCACGTACGTAACGGCAGTTACTCTCTCGCTAAGTGCTACTCCACTGCTTCTCTCCACTTGTCACCTTTGGCTCAACTTTGTTTCAGCCGGGGACCGTTCCTGATTATTGGGTCCTTAAGCAGCGTAATTTCACGCGCTAAATACGGTATCGAAATAGAGTCATGTTATTTATACCCCAGGCGATTTCCGTCGGGTATTGGGAAATTTTCCCTAGTTTCAACCTGTTATCGCAGTTCCTCACAGTGCATTTTTAGACAAAATCGGATCAGTGGCTACAACTCGGCTGATTAGAGAGAAATGCTTGGAGAAGAAACATGAGTTGATGGCAGAGCACCCTTGTCTTGATGCAAACCACGGCGCAAGTGGAGAAAGCACTGAATGTCGCTAAACTTGTCCATTGACGTTTGCTCTCGGGCCTATGCAAAGTGAGGACGATGTGGAATCCGTTTGCATCACTAATTTTTAAGGATGGTATTGCAAGTTGGTATACGTAAGTCGTGTCCATGAAGTATGTCGTATTTATTAAGTGGTGAAGGTGGATATAAAGTAAATATTCGAGGCTAGTCAACAAAGTTGCAAGTTTGTGGAAGGAATAAGTAATCCAATTCCTAACGGTGTGAGTTACCGAGTTGTGATGGGAGTTGGAATTCCGTGGTTGTGCTGGTAGGCCGTACTGGCGGCAGTTGTAAAGAAGGAGCTGATGTAGGTGGTTGGTGGTAGACAAAGGAAAAAGTGAGAGCCCGCTCAGAAATTTACCGACTGTGTGGAGAAGACGTTATACAAAGAAGTGGGATGAATGCCAGCGAGAGCAATTCATAAATGGGACCCATGGGTCCCATTGACTTATCGTCGTTTCTAGCTGATGTGCACAAGCTACTTTGCTTGTACTTGCCATGTTGACAAATTTCCAAATTTCCATATCAAAGCATTTGTCCAATGCGTATCCTTTCACCAGTCATCTCGGCCGCTACACCGGGGAATATTTATGCGCGTACTAAGGAGGAAACACGTGTAAATTCCAAGTACCAGCAGCCTCGACGAACAAATGACACTAAAAGATTCTCTCCCCCCCCCAGTCCTTCTTTGAATCGCCATACTGCAAGTTTTGAATCAGGGACATTTTAAAGCATCAGACCCTGGTTTCATCAGTGTGAAGACTCACATTTGACTCAGGGTACTTGCTGCTAAGTCGGTTAAACTGTTAATGTGGTGAAGAATAAGAGGACCTTGGAAATAAACTGGGGACTGGCGGCTAACGGTAAAAGCACTAGCCGGGAGAAAACATTACCTAGTTTAATGCTTGGAGTTGCAGTTGGGAGGAAGGAGTACTGCATTCAGGGATTGGTAATGGGCTCAAGGGGGGATGGAAAGCAGGGCGTACATTAGCGAGGTGTAGGGTTGAAAGCCGGGTACCATGGAATTGATATATGCGAACCTTGAAAAGGGACAGGAGTTTTATGGGCAGGATGGTGAGTAGTGGTGTAAACAAATTGGATAATGTTTCAACCAAAGGCATTTCCTGTGGACGAAAAGTGAAGGTGGACTGTCCCCCTCCCTGTTTGAAGGGCTCCACGTTACGGAAGTTGGTGCAAGCAGGTCCTGTGGAGGGGGGATGACGAAAATATGGAATTGAAGACAGGAAGAAGATGATATGTATAGAGAAATGTGAATCTTGCTTTTATTTCTGGGATTGTTTGTTTGTCGGTTGGCTGATGGATAAGTTAGAGTGGAAGGAAGAGTGAAAGTGGGTTGTGCAGATGGGAAATATTGCATTTGTGGGGTGAAGAAGCTGGCGCGTTTGCGGGTGGATTTTTTCTGTGAAGGATTTCAATTTTGTGAGCTTTGATTTGTCGCAAGGACGGAGGGAGTGAATAACGCCGGGAGAAAGTATTTTGACAAGGGTGATTGGGAAATTGAAAGGAGGGCCAGACCTGATGAAGAATGTGAAGCAGGGAATGAATGTAAATGGTTTTTGACTGATTTTCTCCAGGGAGAGTTCCGAAGAATCACACGCCATGAAGAAAATATGTGCAAGACTAAGACCCAGAGCTCGGGGATGAAAAAAAGTGAGAAATTCGGGACACAAAACTCATGTCGTCGTAGCACATATGGGCGATGTGTTATTCAGTTCGTGTGTGAGATAGGTGAAGCCAGAATGTGGCCTTTGACGGCTTGGACTACAAAGCTGTTTGAATAATATTGCTGAGATGAGACGTGTACGCAGATGGTAAAAATTGTCTTGTCTATGTGCAAATTCTGTTACGGCCGGCGTATTGCCATGCATGAGGTCGGGTGACAAAGAGGCGAGAGTGAGGCACTTCCAGTCACCGACCAAAGTGGGAACAAAGGCTAAAGGTTGCGAAAATCTGTGAGCATCTTCCGCTAAATCAGGTTCTGGGAACATGGACTACAGCTGGTGTCCTCCGACTTGAATCTCCAGCCCACATGACTGAGTCAGCAGGCGGGAGTCGGACGCACTAAAACATGGCCTGTTCACAATGAAAGTGACTCCAAGCTGACTGAAATGATATTGAACAAGTCCTCACAACTCAATAGTGTTAACGGCATGTGCTGCAAGAGAAATCTCTCAGACAACCCTGTCACCCTCACAAGGCTCGGGTGCCAAAAGGACGGGATGAAACACTGGCAGAGGAGCACATCCTCCACAACTAACGTGACGAGAGTCCTAGACTCTCACTCCGCAGCTTGAAGGCAGCTTCAGCCTGTTGTACATGGTCAAATGTGAGATTAAACATTCGCCTTAATTGCTTGCTCCTTTCTGCGAAAAATTACAACCACGTAATTCCTTAGGTAATAACACGCTTTGGCATTTTCACGGCACGCCACTGCGCTCCGCAGTGCAACTTTCCGCCACTCCAAGCGGGTAATCTACTCGATATGCATTACTTCTTAAAACATAATTTGAAATCGCTCCATCCCGGCCGCTGTTGTGACCCGAATAAATTTAAAAGAGCCTTTCCACTCCGACCATGGAGGAGAAAGTGAAGGTGTGCACTGCCCCAGTGTGCTCGTACCTACTGTTCTGCAGCAGCCGTGCTTGTCTGCTGCAGCCATCTAAAGAGGTCTAAAGCCCGTGGCATTCCTGGCGGTGGAGTGGGAAAAAGTGGTTGCAAAGTATTTCTAGCTGCGAAACTCAAGTTTGCATGAGATTTTTCATCCAACCTTTTGGCTCGATTTCAAACCAAGGCGAAAAAGCCAGAGAGAAAGAGAACACTTTCAAGTACAGCATTCCAGGAGTGGAGGAAGAACAAGGGCAAAGCCGAGGTGCATAGCCGACAAGCATTGCTGGGATCATAGGAAGCGAGCTTTACCTTGAGAACGGAGAAAGTCGGATGGACGGAAGGACCGGCTGGGGTTGGCCAGAGTGGATGTTTGTGCATAGCTTGCAATGGAGGATACCCTGCTTTCCAGTAGTTGCGGACGGAAATTATTGAAGCTGCGGGGAGTCGGGAATAAAATTATCGCTTTGAATGATCACGATTAAAGTTAGTACTCATTAGGAAATAATCAGGACGGAAATTCAAAATTGCATACGTCTGTGAGGATTGAGCTGTGAAGCAGATTCGGGGAATGCTCAAGTTATTCATGAAGCATTTACGCCTACTTGTCCCCGCAAAAGGTTGCGGGGAAAACACTTAAGAAGGTTGCAACTCGGAAGGAGGGAAAAAAAGCGGATGCAAATGAGTCAAGTGACTCGAGTTTTAGCTCGGGTGGGAAGAATAGCAGGTTGTGTGTGTAGAGCGGCTGAATGCGGTTGCAGAATTGGAAAGGTAAAAATGAAGTTGCGGTGGAAAATTGAAAACGTCTCAAGATATAGATAAATCGGAGACGGAAGATGTACAGAGGGAGTTACGATGGATGTGAGAGACTACTACCACTACAAGGAGGAGAATCGGGAAGCAAACTGATTTTCTGCTTAGTCTCCCAGTTGGGTGGCCCCATGTAATGATTGAAAGACTTCCTGGGGCCCAACAAATCGCTAAAGTTTGGGGGAGGCTAATGGCGTTGCTTTTACTGCAAAGAGACAAAGCTGGTAGAATAAAATGGGCTGAGGATTTTCCAGTTCAGTGTACTAGCTCGCTGTATTGACAAAGTTAAAGAGATACGGAGAGGAAAATGCAGAAAAAGACGTGCCTCATGGATAATATCAGAGATTGGAAAAGTTTGCGCATCTTTTCTCCAACTCCACCGACAAGGAACAACTGAGGTGGAAGGTGGCTAGATTTCGTAATGTCACCCAAAGAAACTTATTTGATTGTACGTTTTTTTTCATCCATCTAAAAAACTTACATGCTCACAAAGGATGTAAGATCAGCCATCAAAGACTTCAAACAAGTACGGAATCCAAAGCCTTCTTTGAACCTCTGGCTAACTTGCAGGTAGTGCTCCGCGCTAAACAACCATTGACACAACCGTTCACGCTTTCCATCCAAGTGCTTGCAGGAGCGAATCGCTCAGTAAATCTGGCCCATATAAACAATGCACAAACTGGTGCTTTACAATAAGAGGATTGCAGTTTTTTTACCCCTTTCACGTGCTCTCAACCAGCCAGTCTTTGTTCCCCGTTGGCTTTCTCCAGCAGAACAAAGCACGGCTCTTGACCAGGGCCACGAAGGTAAGTCGGGTAGCTGACTTTTTCCAAGTGCGTTAACTACGGATTGGACTGTGCCCGCAGTGTTGCATAATGACCTTCATAACGGCATGCTGGAGGACTTCCACCTCCTTTTTTCCCAGCCTTACATCTAATTAACGATGCAGAAGCGTATCCTGGTCACGCCTTCGGCCAACTTGCTTCCCACTTTCCTTTTGACTTATGCCTTTTCAACGGGTACTCCCACACCTACGTTCCATGCTAGTGCTTCTGGGTAAAACTGGTTGCATGACGCCCGAACAAATCCATGGATCCGTAATCCAACGTGTGATTTTTCATGAGAATTTAAAAGTGCTAAAGTCACGTTTTCAACGATTACGCCTCCACTATGGAACTCAAGCGACGGGGTACCATGTCACTACCTCATGCTCCGACCTGGTCAGGGCACTTCACCGCAGCCTTGCGCACGCCATCTATGCTTTGGTGCACCGAAAGATCTCCACTGGAAATACCAGGAGTTGCATGATCCGGTAGATGGCGCCCAAGCTGCCATTTGTCGTTTCAGGACTTTCACCGCTTTCTCCCGCCGGCCTACAGATGTTGCTCGGGATGTTGTTGCGTGAGTGTACACTCACTCCTGCCGGATCCGGTAGTGCTGACTGAGAGGCACTAATTCGCACGATTCACAACGAGGCGTGACCGCAAGAGAATTAAACGATTGGGCGGTGTGTGGGAAAAATTAATTATTTCAGCTCGTTGGCTCAGACAAATTAAGAATTTCGGGATGCCAGAGAAGAAATCCGGCTTGTAAAAAGTCTGCATCAGCTCTCATGATTCTGTTTGATCTTTTCAGCTACGTTGCTCCAACACCCCTTGCCACCAGGCCGTGGAACGTAAAGCATGGCACCGCAAAAACCGTGGTTCGTGTCCAAGTTGCGTGCCGACGTTGGCGGAATCCACAAGCGAATGGCAAAACCCCTTTGTGTGTGTCATCAGAGACTTGGCTGAATTGAATCAAATGGCTTATGAGCAGGATGAGTGAAGGAAAGCAGAAAGTGGGGGATTTAGTGAAGAAAAATGAAAAGGCAGAGATCGGAAGGACCGGAAAGAAGAGATGAATTATAGTGCGCTGAAATGTGTGAAACAAATTTCACGTCTCACACGCTCCTGTATTTTTTCCTTCTTTTTTCCCCTATTAGTATTTGTCATTGTCTACGGAGGATTCCGGTGGTTGAGCACTATGAGCCAAGGTGTGTACATGGTCCTCTGTAGCAATTTACTCTCAAGGCTATCATCCCCATATCCGTGGCTGAAACACATCCTTCTCATATTACAATTCCGGATATTGTTCACATTTACCAACCGCATCACACGGCGTCAGATAAGGCAAGGGTAACTGATTTTTCCCTCTGTCTGCACAAACAAAACACGCATCATCACTCTCCATTTGGCTCAAAGAAACCTACTTCACAGTGTTTATAACCAGGTCCGTATAGCAACTACACCCGTTGGAAGAAAGCCCATGAGTTGATTTAGAAAAGAGCCTGGAGAATCATATAAAAATGTAATATTGCTTTGCATATTTATTTTATAGTCTCAGAGCATTAGGACCACCACCGTGGCAACAATCACAGGCAAGTTGGTCCAAAACGTTCCGTTACCCCGACAGGGAATGTTGCCCAGTTCCGGACGAAACGGTTCGGAAACAAGTGACAGGTTCATGTGTAATATTTCTGCCCGAGAAAGAACCAAACCACGCGGCAGGAACGTTCCAGACTGGGAAAA